>JAQZBX010033218.1:0-25482 GCA_029593785.1 Cabassous unicinctus | reverse complement strand
GAACCCGGGGCCTCTCATATGGTAAACGGGTGCGCTATCCATTGCGCCACAGCCGCCTCCTGCCGTGAGGTTGCTGCATCAGCCCACCGCACCGCTCAGGCCGGCGTGCCCTCACAAGGAGGCCTCGGGGCGCGAACCCGGGCCTCCCATATGGTAAACGGGGGCTCTATCCACTGAGCCACACCCGCTTCCCATGGTTCTAGCTTTGATATTTAGGTTCTTGATATATTTTGAGTAAATTTTTGTATAAGGTCTGAGATAGGGGTCCTTTTTCTTTCCTTTGGATATGAATATCAAGTTCTCTGACACCATTCATTGAATAGAATGTTCTGACCCAGTTGGGTATGCTTAACAATCTTGTCAAAATCATTCAATCAACTCTGTCACATTGGGGAGCATTAATTTCAAGGTAAGACCCACTGGCAGGGTACCAAACTCTGCAGTTACCATCTATGCCTATAGAGTCTGGATATCTCTAGAAGCCTAAGGAGCCTCAAAATTTGAGACAATACTTGCTGTTGCAGTCAATGAGATCCTGCTGAGACATGCATAAGCCTAATCTTTGTATTTATCTGGATTTATTTGTGTTATCTCCACACATGGCTCTTCTGCCCCTTCTATTTTAACCTATAGTTAGTACTACACTTGATAGCTGTATGTCCAAGAGACTTAAATCTATGTTCCATCCGTTGTGACTTGGGCTGTGAATCTCAGCAGAGTTGCAGCACGTACTCTCCAGTTTATTGGACTCACCAAGGACAACTACGAAGGTGATGATGATAGACAATGCCCATTCCAAGGAATAGAAATAGTCTGTAACTGGAAGCTAGATAACCCCATTATTCTGTCCAATAGGCTCTAAGGCCCTGTCAATTAAGGTCATTTCCAGCCACAGGGGTGAGCAACTCATGGTTTTCCCTTGAGCTTTTTGATTCTTTGTCTTGTGCATTCCTGGATGATGCCCTACAGCCTCCTGCTCTTTGGATTCCCAGAACAGCTTACTCAGATAAGTTTTTGCCCCTTCTCTGTTTTTTTTTACAAAAGAGCTGAGCAGTGTCTACCTAAATTGATTCCATTTTCCTGGAACATGTTTTTTTTTTTTTCCTTTAACCTCCAGAAATATCTTTAGTAATTATTGTAGGGCATGTCTTTGATAATTCCCTCAGTTTCTTTATCTGTGATTATTTTATGCTCTCCTTCATTTTTGAAGGATAGTTTTGCTGGATAAGGAGTTTATTGCTGGCAATTTTTCTCTATCAGTACCTAAAATATATCAAACCACTGCCTTCTCACCTCCATGGTTTCTGAGGTGATATCAGCATTTAGCCTTATTGATGATACATTTTATGTGATGAATCAATTTTCTCTTGTTGATTTCAGAAGTCTCTTCATCTTTTGTATTTGACATTATGATTAGTGTGTGTATCTGTGCTGGTCTATTAAGATTTATTCTATTTAGAGCACATTACACTTCTTGTATATGCATATTTATGTCTTTCACTTGAGTTGGGAAATATTTGACCATTATTTCCTCAATTATTCTTTCTACACCTTTCCCCTTCTCTTCTTTTTCTGGGAGACCCAAGATGCATATGTTTGTATGATTCATGCTCTTACTCAAATCCCTGAAACACTGCTCAATTTCTTCCATTCTTTTCTCTATCTGTTCTTCTGAATGTACAATTTTGATTGTCCTGTCTTCCAGTTTGTAGTTTCTTTCTTCTGCCTGCTCAAAAGAGCTGTTTTATGCCTATAGTGTATTTTTAATCTCTATTAGTGTTCCTTTCATTTCCATAATTTCTGTTATTTTTCTTTGTACGCTTTCAAATACTTCTTTATGCATACACCATGTCTTCTTAATATTCTTTATCCCTTTATGGATTTTTTCCTTCTTCTCCTTGAATTGATTTAGATTTGCTTGAATTTTCTTTGATTAGTTCCAGACTCTGTGCCTCCTCCAAAGTTTTCATTTCTCCCATTTACTGAGGTATTTTTTTCTATTTCTTAGTAAGGCTTGTAATTTTTTGCTTATTAATTTCAAATGTTATCTCTTAAGATCAATGCCTTACTTTTTTCGAGGGCTTAATTGTTGATTGGCTTTGTGTTAAGGCTCTTCTTTTATGCTTGTTTAAACATTTTATTAACTTCAGAATAGCCCAAGTTAACTGATCAGATATTTTCATCACTTCTTCATCTTTTTTTTGCCTAGAATATATAATATAATTTTGAAGATTACACTCTTTATGTAACTGTTTCACTATCTAGAGAAAACTTCCTTTCCTCCTTTCCTGCTCCAGACATCTTGATCTGTTCCATTTGTTTTTCTACAGAATTTTCTCCCCAGCTCTTATTATTTCTTTACATTCTCTCCATCACTCAATACCTCAATTTCCTTATAGTTTTCAGTTATGGGGCACTCCTCTTTACAGAAGTTTAGTTTAACCCCCCATTTTTATCTGTATGAGACTTTGATGACTCTGTTTTTTCCCCCTTTTATTATCCTGCCACAGAGGGCAAAATGGGGTCAATCCTATGAGATGGGTCACTCTAGAAAACTGCAGTTTGAGTTTAAGTGGTCCAGCTGAAAGTATCTGTATTTTGTGAGTGCACCACTTGCATATCTTTACCAAGGTCTCTTTCTCTACCACCTCCAGGACCCCTTTTGTATGCAGCATTTGTCAGTGTCTTTTTTCCTACCCTGGGTCTCAGTGGATTTGTATCTCTGTCCCTGGATGTGTATCAGATTCTAACTCACTACTGTGAGTGACTTTATCATGAATACCCCCTGAGATATGACAGGGATTTGAGTCACTAACTCTAAACAACTCTCAAGCTCTAAAATATTGAATTAGAAAAAGGGAAAAGGGTGGTCTTATTGGGTTGGAAGTTCCCTCCTTGATTTTTTCTCATTATTCAGATCAGCATTTGTGGATTCCTTCTCCAATCTCTATTGTTCTCCAGAGTTCTAAGCAAGTGGGTTTTGTCCGTTTACTCGGTGAAACCCTGGGGAGGTTTTATCATATGTCTTACATGGCCATGTTGATTTCTCTACTCATTTTTGAAAGGAAATCTCACTGGGTACAAAATTCTTGGTTGAAAGTTGCTTTCTTTCAACATTTGAAGTATTCTACCCAATGTCTTCTTTCTTCTATAGTTTCTGATGAGTTATCAGCATTCAATCTAATTGAGACTCCAATGTTCATAGCAGGTTGCTTTTGTTTTGCAGCCTTCATAACACTTTCCTTGTCCCATTCAATAGTTTGAACAATATATCATAAAATATATTTTTCTTCATATTTATCTGGTTTGGTGTTCTCTGGGCTTCTTGGATGGTCCTAGTAATGTTTTCAGCTAGGTTTGGAAAATTATCTGCTATTATTTCTTTGAATATTCCTTCTGATATTTTCTCTCTTTTCTTACCTTCTGGTATTCTCACAATGTGTATATTTGTATACATGATGGTGTCCCAGAGGTGTCTTAGTCTATTTACACTTTTTGAAATTCTATTTTCTTTCTGCTCCTCAGCCTGATTCATTTCAAGTATCTGTTCACTAATTCTTTCTTCTGTCAGCTCTTTCAATATGCTCTTAAAACCACCCTTGGAAATTTTCCTTTCAGTTTGCTTTAGTTTGCAAGAGGCTGCCAAGGCAATAAACAAGAAATTGTTTGGCTTTTACCATTGGAGTTTATTAACTTATAAGGTTACAGTTTTGAAACTGAGAAAAATGCCCAAATCAGGGCCTCAGGTGTAGCTCTCTGGTGTAGCTCTCTGTCCAATGACACAGTTGCTGGCAAACCTAGACTCCTGTCACATGGCAAGGGACAAGGGTAGCATCTACTATTTTCTGCTTTCTACTCCAGGCTCCATTGATTTCACCTTCTGGCTGCTACTTCTGTAGATGTCTCTTTCTTGCTTTCTGTAAATTTCATGTTCTTACTCTCAAAGTAGTCTCTCTCAGCTTCTGGGTTTTTCTCCCTGAGCTCCTGGGTCTTTCTATCACCTTCTGTGGCTCTTTCTCTCCCACATTCAATTGATTCCAGGCTCTGGCTTCTGGGTCTTTTTCTATCAGCTTTCAGGTATTCTCTGTCTCTGCACATTCCTCTGTCCATATTCCTCTGTATATAAAGGACTACATTAAGAGAATTAAGACCTACTCTGGGCAACACTCTACTAAAATAATCTAATCAAAAGGCCCTTATCTGAAATAATCAAAGCAATGGATTCCACCTTCAATAGATTCACACCCACAGGAATGCATCATTTTAAGGATATGATTTTCTGTGGTCCACAAAAGCCTCAAACTACCTCAGTTATTTTGTGGTCTTCACATCCAGAAGTTGCTTTGCAACTTTTAAAAAATTTATTTCTCTTTACTAAGATTTTCATACTACTCATTCGTTGTTTACTAGATATCTTTTTAGATATTTCTCTGTGTTTTCCTTCATCTCCTGCATTTTTGAAGATCATTTTTAAAGACTTTGTTAAGTATGTCCACATTTTCATGTTCTTCATTAGTGTTTTCTGAATTTTTATCCTTTTCCTCTTAATGGGACATGGCTCTTGTTTCTTTGCTTGTCTTATACTAATTTGCTTCACAGTGTACATTTTAATGTTTTAAAATAATAATGCTTGGATTTATTCCCTTATATGTTTGTTTCTTGATTTTCTTAGCATCTGGTTATAAGATCGAGATTTTTATGAGCTTCAGAATTAAAGAGTGATGCTGAGCAGGAGTCAAAAGAAGCTAAAAAGGAAGCTATTACAGCTAAAAATTTTCTGAAGCTCCTGTCTGCTCTTAGATATCTAGGTGTCTTAACTCAGGATGGGAGCTGCAGAAGGAGTATCCAGGATGATGTTCTCTGGAACACTGGTCAGCAGTAGGATTCTTTATCATCATATTTTGTTATGGTACAATGCTGTGACTGAAGGGAATATTCAACTTCAACATTGCCTTGGGGTATTCTCCCCCATGTTTGCTTATACAAGCAGGACTAATAAGGAATGTTTTTGAGAAACCTTTTCTTCTAACTCTGCAGACACTTGTCAGTACTCTGCATCTTCTCCTTTATCTGAAATTGATATCACTAATGTTGCTGAACTGCTTGTAGATTTGACAAGACTAAGTGGATTAAATCTTCAGGCCAAAAATTCCCAAGATTATCAGGTCTCAACAGCACATGATAACTTGGCTATAAAAATATTGTGGTGAGATCTTAACAAGCCCCTGTCAACAGAAATCCATGTCTGAATGAAAGTTTTGACATCTTTAGGACTCAGTAGCTTTCTTGAACAAGACCTTCTGTTTCTATTGAATGAGATTCTGTAGTAAGTAAAAGATAGGGCATGTCTGAGAGCTTTGTAGAAAATCAAGATTCAGTTAGAAAAAGGAAATAAAGATTACCATGACCAAGCAATAGTAACAGCATAGGATGCCAAAATGACTACAGCAATTATGCAAAATGAAGATGAAAACAATAATGGAGTATATATGACTGCTATCAGGGATATAAAAGCAAATTCATCATTAAAATTTAACCAGCAAAATAATAATAAAATACAGAGAATAGTGAAAGCTTCAGCAGTGGTGAACAGGAGACATCAGACTGTTGAAGCTGATTCTGAAAGTGATTATGAAGTTCCAGAACTAGAGTCAGAAATGGAGATGACATTACCAAGACAAGCCAAAACAGAAACATTTGAAAAAAAGAAAGCTTAATCTTGCACAATTTCTCCATAAACATACAAGTTAGGAAGTGGTGATGAGATTTTTTTAATGCCCATTAATAATATGTTCACTTCTTTTCTTTAATTAAAGTTACCATTGTATCAAAACTAGAAAAAAAAACCTTCTATCAGGAAGGTTTGCCTAAGGTGTATACAGTGGGCAGGGTTTTCCCTGACTTTCTGGACCTGCCATGCCCGTGAAATTTCCTTGTTGTTTTAGAATTTAACTATTTACAATGGTTTAGGTTTACCATCTTTTTCCAAGGAAAGAGAAGTTCCTTTCCTGGTTGGTTGAAGCAAGTAATCATTTGCACCAGATTGTCCGCCTCTAAAGATTCTTTCAATTCTTTCACTGTCTCAAATTGCTTTTGTCTTGAAATCAAATTCTTGGAGAGGGGCATTACAGAAAGGCCTTTCTCAAGGCAGTATTTCTCAGCTAAAACAGGGCCTGGGAGCCAAGAAGTGGGTGCAGACAAGCTCCAAAGTGCCTTGAGGAGGGGACCAGGATGGGTGCCAGGAGATTCTTCCATGACTTCCTGTATCTGAAATTTCTTGGCCTACCCAGCTACTACCAATCTTCACCTAACTGTTTCCTGTAGTATTGTGAAACATAGTAGGTTTAAGTCTCCTCTGCCTAAGACTTTGTCCTGGATGGTTGAAACCTTGACCCCCACTGCTTTTGTCCAGGAAAGTTAGAAACAGTAGCTGCCCTCAGAGACAGGTCCCCAGAAATATGAAATCTCTAAATCAAAGTGGTGATCAGTGATCAGCAATGCCTACCATTGGTCTTGTGGAAGATGTTTTTTATCTCCCTTTCTGTTACCAATAAGCTAGCCAGGGTTGGATCGTCATGGCAGTCAGCTGTGAGAGTGGAGGATGGTCAGTGTTTACTACACCATGTGAGAATGCTTTACTGTTCCTCTTTTCTTCTCTTTCTCTTATTATTTAATTACAGAATCTAATGAAAACTATGGTTCCACTTTACAGAAATGTGCACACAACATTGAATATACCATGACTGATAGTTATGGACCCCAGTTATTAATACTTGTATAATTAGGCAGTAAAGAGAGGAAAAAATAATATTTAATCTCTCTACATTTTTAAAAATTGAAAATTCATTATTTATCAAAATAAATAATGGATTTAATTTTCTGTTTTATCTACTCCCTATGGTGCTATAAATACAGTATTAGAAAATACGAGATTTAGATAATTGTTCTGTTCAGAAAGCAATAATATTCTCTATTGTTGACCAAATAAAACACATAGTTTTAGCCTCAAATTTGATCTTCTTTATGAATTGAAACCAGCATAACCTGAAAAACTCTTGTTCTATTAGTTTTTGAACACATAACCCAAGCTCTAGTAAAGTATATCCTTGTGTTTCTTCCACATGACTTGCACATTCACACATCTTCACATTTGTCTTTATTTCTGCCCAGGATTATCATTCTAACCTTCATTGCTGGAGTCCTAGGCACTCTTCAAGGCTTATTGGTATGCAACCTCTTCTAGCAAACTTTCCTGAAACTTAAAGGAGGCAAGCTTCCCAAACTACTCCCCTCCAGTTCCTTAATTCCATTACACCAGCCCCATCACTCATAGTATGTGTCTTTCTTTCCTCATCTTTAAAATAGGGAGGCTATCCAAGTGACTTTATGGGGTAATTGTGAAGTGTAAATGAGTTACTTCAGAGAAACCTGCAGGAATCCATCCTGCACAGTTTTGCAGTGGTCTGTCATGCAGAGCCCACAATGGTACAATGAAATTACTCTGAACACAGGTTGAGAGAGCTCAGGGGGAGAACAGCTAAAGAAGCTATTCTCTTGAGTTGATATGCAGCACACTTTTTATTCAGGATTTTTTCACATTCAAGGTCAGGGTGAATGTGCACAGGAAAAGGCAGGTATCCTGCAGGGTATAGTGAGGCAGGTATCCTGAGGGGTGTAAATAGTCTCATAAGAATTCAGAATTACAGAAATGTTTAGTGATATACTTAGGAGATATTGTGGGAGATAAGGGAGATAAGATAAGCAGGGACTGATAGCGGTGAATTCTTTGTTTGGGCAGAGAAACAGGGCTCTGAGCTATTTCTTAGATGAAAAGACCAGAAGGTTCCCACATCTCCACATTCTCTGTTTAAATAAGAAGAAGAGGAAGAGGGAAAAGTATCCTGACACAGTCCTTTATAAAACTTGCCCCCTTCCAGGTAGTTCAAAGTAAATAAAGGAAAACAAATTTTGATAGTAATAGTAAAGCCATGTCACTGTCTGCTGTCTGGGTTCTAAACTGAGCTGTGTGTGGGAAACAAAATAGCTATGGTAGCAGAAGACCTCTCTTGGGAAGGGAGAGGGTTAGTGTCCTACCTCTATAGGCCCTCAAATTCTCTCCTGATGGCTCCTCTCTGTGCCTGTCTTAAGTTGTTCCTTCTTGGAAGAATCTTACTTATCTCTGGCTAACCAGCCATCCTCCGGAGCCAAGCAGGGTAAAGTGTTCTTTGATAGATTATGCCTCCATGTCCTCCATGCTCAGCACCAGCCTTGGGAATTCCTTGCCCATGGGGGGGGACCCAGTTCTTGTCACAGATTTCAGGGAACACAGGTTTCTAATGCAGAGAGGGCCCAGCACAAGGCCTTGGCAAGAGTTAGACAGTTTGACACCAGCTCTTAGAAGGTATATTCAACGTAGGGATGCCAGGCTCATGGCACAAGGCAATCTTACAAGTGGGACAAATACAGGACTCCTCCAGGTTATGTTAGGAACAACAGGAAGGAGCAAAACCAGAAAATAACTGTGTGGAGGAAGAAAAAGAGTTCACAGAGTCAGGCAAATAGGTAGGCAGGTGAGAAGGAGGGAAAGGAGACCTAGGGGTGAATAAGTAATTCAAAGATGTTTTAAAAAAAGGGCTCCCAATTCTCCCCCACCTTTTGATACTTTGTTCTTGATTTCCAGAAATGGGAGGTGAGAGAGATGAAGCTACAGCTAGGGCAATGATTTTCTTTTCAGCATAATGAGCTCGAGAAAGACCCTGGCTTTTTAATATAAGAATTGATAATAAAACAAGAAGAATGATTATTCCAATGAGAGATATTATCCAGATTTGTATATTCAGGCCATGAAGCCAATTTGAGGGATTTAACCACTGTAAATTATCATTAGGGTTTGGAAGAGTTTTGTTGAGCAGGAAGTTGTATTAGAAATAGTTGATGTTCCAAGAATTGTTGGAGAGCCAGTACTTCTCCCTGTAAATGGGAGGAGAAGGCTTCTTGAAGGTGAGTTTTAACTTGGTCCTAAGAAAGTTGTGAGCTATTCCAAGGCAAAGGTGTGACACAAATTTTAACATGTTCCCATTTGCACTACAAATCTTGTCTGGTAAGCAGAGCTTGTTGTTTTTCACCTATCTAGAGGATAGAGGCCTCTGAAGCATCAAATTTGGTAAGAATACTATTACCTATATAAGTTTGAGTTAAAAGTTCATTGGTGACATTGGTCATGATTTGATTAAGAGCATGAACAGTTTGAACAGATTTTGTTAAGGTGACTACCACGGTGGTGGCATTGGCAGCTATGGTAATGGCTGATATAATGAAAGTAATAAGCGTACCAATGAATCTTTTAGTTCTATACAGTGAAAGGGCTTTTTTCAGTTGGGCTATCCCTGAGGATCCTTACCAGGGATGAAATAAATTAACTGGGAGCAAAGCCTGCACTTGTCTTTTAAGTAAAAAGGTGGAAATAATATTCAGTTGAGTGATATTTTCATTGGACTTGCAGGAAGTAAAATAAGCTCCTGCGTAGAGTTGGAAGCTTCTACAGCTAAGTATGCTATGAATCCATTTTCAGGAGTGGGAGGAGCCCTAGTATAAGAAAGTAGCTCAGTAGCCATTTGATCTAAATATTTAAGGCTCCCTCAGGTTACACCCATAGCTAAGATGGTGTTGAAATAGGGCTGGATCCTGAGGTTTTTCTTTTCCTTCATTGTCATTCTTTCCATCTGTGGAGTCTGGTCAAATGGAAGTCCTTCCAGCTAGTGTTAAAGCTTCACATTTTTAGTTGGCAGCCACTACAGCCTGTTGGAGTAAGCACACAAGCATACCCTCTCCCCCACATTTTTAATTTAGAGTCCTTTTTAATATCCATCCTATAACATTTCTTTGTACAGAATTTTAGCTTGTATTTGGTGACTCTTCTGAAGAGAGGAGAAATGTTTTTCAGCTGTTGAGAGGCTGTTTTTATTGCAATTTTAAAAATTTAAGGTATATAGTGCCATGGCTATTGAGCACTTTTTGTGGCAGGACTTTTTATTGATATCTAGTCAGTGAATTTTTGTTAATAATTGAAAGAATATAAAATAAATGAAGGATTATATATAAACAGGGGTTTAACTGTTATATTTCAATTTTTTAAAATATGTATACACATATTCACATGTTTAACAAACTGGGGAACACACTGATATACCTGGCTCATTTTTGGCTGGAGTTCTGGATAGATATAAGATAAATGCTAATAAGTATATTTAGTTTAATAAGGCTATACTGATAATTAGAGTGGCAAACAAGAATAACATAGTCAATTAAAAGATTAAATTAATATTTAAAAGTTATAGAATGATAAATAGAGCAGTTTTACATATAAACTTACTAACATTTAGCTCTTGGCTGGAAAGTTTCGAATCAGCAGTCGATACTAGAAATTTGATTAAAAACACTTGTGTTGAGCACTTCTTCCTTGGGTGGGACTTTAATTATTCTGACTAGGGACTATCTTTTTTACTGTGTTCAGGATTAATGAATTTGATATTATAAATGCCAATTTGTTTGCACTGTGTTAATTCCCAAGGAAGTGGCCAGCCTCCTCAAGAAGAAACACAATACCCCATGAGCTGTACATTCCAAGGTTTATTCATCAGTCCCTGAGAAAGTGACTGACTTTCCCAGGGAGGAACAAAACACATTTTGGAATGCACTTTATCTGTTTTTATTTGTTACAAAACATTCCTGATGTGCTTACTATTTTAGTTCTCATTATTTTTATTGAAATATGAAAAGTGCTGATTAGCAAGGCATTGGTTTCTTGATAAACAAAGTATTTTTGCGTGATGTTTCACTTTTAGGTTTGAATAATACCCACTAAATTTTTTCCTATTACATTTGGTCTTAGGATTGTTTAAACTCAAAATAAGAGATTTACATATACATTCAATAATATACATTTATGTGTAACTTATAGGTTATTAAATTACTTAAGTATGCAATATATTGCATTAAAGATTTGATTAGTATTTAAGTACTTTATATATAAAATTCATAAATACAGTAGATTATATAACAACAAACAATAACAATAATTTTAACTAGCAGACATCCAATGAATAAACTTTTATTTTTTACGGGTTTAAGATTTCTAACCAGCGAGATTACATAGGCTAGTAGTATGATCAAAATGACTTCATTTTACCCTATTTTGTATAGCTTTACATATAGACAACAACAAATTATTATTTCCTATTTGGGCTGTGGGGCAACACATTAACTTGTAATCTTAATACATGCATTGGTTCTGCTGTTAGCCTTTTAATTGGAACTGTGGCTGTTATTCACAGTGTTGAATTTAAACTTAGTTTATTGTTGTCTTTCTTGAAGGAAGGGGAATTCAGGCTGGCTTGACTTGTTTAAGGAGATACTAAAGGAAGCTTTAGCAAGTTTCAAAACAAAGTAATAGTGATATAACTGTATATTAATTTTTTTCAACAACCTAGCAATATTTGGAACTTCTGCATGCTGCAGTGGTGTTATTAAAATTTACCATAATTTACTGTTATGCACTACCCCTGGCAGCCCTTAAGGGCTGCTCTCTTTCTGCAGCTATAGAGCTGCTTCTTTAGCAGAGGTGGAGTAAATTAGATGAACAGGAGTTAAAAGTATCTGCCTTTTGATTTTAGGTGGAGAGGTTGTTTCTGCGACATGTAAACATTGTTAAATTTTTAGGAATTTTATACAATTTTTAAGTATTTATATGAACTCCTTATTCATATAAATTTAATTAACAGAGGATTAAAGAAATCCTTTTAATTTTAGAACAATTTCAAATGCTTTCCATTTAGAATATAGCCTATTAAATAAACTCAACAATTTATTAATTTCCTATTTTCAAGGTGAAAGAACAAATCTTTTGAATAGTTTGAGATATGAAGATCAGAAGGTTCCCAGAGAAATCACTTTGGACAGAGTCTGGTATATAACAAACTTTTGGATGTCAGAGTTATATTTTATTATAATTTTTTTTGAAATCATATTTATCCTCAAATAACTTTTAAAATTTTGAATGAATGCTAAGATTTTGTTTTGCTTATCCAAATCTTATTAACACCAACATTGTAACTTGAAAAGATTCTATATCAAATAAGTAGTCACTAACCTGAAGGGTGAACAAATTCCATGGTGTTTGGCAATCACATTTCCAAGTAGATCATATGATGAACACCTTTGTGAGAACTGCATTCCTAGTGAGAACTAAAGTTTCACCACTCCTTGCCATTTGATTGAAATGTGAAGTCCCCATTCTAATTTGACTAAGAAAATGGCTGCATATGTGAAAGTTTCTATTTGCATGTAGTAGTGATTCAAAACACCCATTGGCCAGGAAATTTCATAACATGAAACAATGTCACCTTCTGATTTCAGTTGGCTCTTTTCTGGTTGTATATATTCAAATCATTTTTGCCACAATAATATCAGTTGAAAAGAAATACTATTGCTTTTCCATTTAATATAAAATCTAGAGTTAGTTATTATACTTGTTCTGTCACTAATGAACAGCAAGGGCTTGTCTTGCTGAAAGTTATAATGATATTATTTCAGAAAGAGTAAGTGTTAAAATAGTTCTTAAAAAGTCTGTAATATCTATTCATTTTCTCATTCCTGCAAATATCTTGGAATTCGTATCCACTTATTTGCCTGACATTTTCTTCTTGGAGATGAACAACCCATGAGTGTCTATGAGGTCTGTTTATTGATATTTTATGTTGGACTCATCTGTCTGCTCAAAGGATATGATAGCTTTTTCTAGAATAAGGATAATCAAAGGATCTCCCCCATAAAATGAATGTAACTGACAAAGAGATGAATATGAAGCCTGACACATTATATGTGTCAAAAAATTTCAAATTGTTGACTATTATAATGATAATCATGATCATTTTAATGCCCTGTCCCACAATTCATATCTGTGCATTTACTCCAAATTTTCAACATACAACCATGAATATTCAATGAGGTTATGATTTTATAATTTTGAGATTGCACTGGCAAAGATGTTAGAAAAAATATGACAGAATATAGAAGCTATGATTACTAATTCGATAGTTAAATGTTAGAGTAGAATTTTAAAAGCTATCCAAATCGGTTTAGTGCATTCACATTTTCAATCTTGTAATTATTATTTTCAATTTTTTAAATGGTAGTGTTAGCTTTACTCATTATACTGTAGTGCCATACATTTCCTCACATTTGCAATCCAATTTATGAAACCTTCTACATACATTCAGCAACAGCTCCCCCTTCTCAATGTACTCAAACTAGTAACCTAAACTCTAGTTTAACTCCATAACTTTATTTATCATATTTAGTTCATATTAGTGGGACCATACAATTTCCTCAAGGTTAATATATGTTGTCATATGAATACTGACTTCATTTCTTCTTACAGCTGAATAGTATTCCATCACTTGTATATACCACATTTTGTTTATCCATTCATCTGTTGATGGACACTCAGTTTGTTTCCAACTTTTACCAATTCTGAATAATATCAGTATGAACATCTTTGTGCATATGTCTGTTCATGTCCTTGCTTTCAGTTTTTTGAATATATTCCTGGTATTGGGATTGCCAGATTATACAGCAGTTTTATATTAAACTAATCTGTCTTCTCTCCAGCACTTGTAATTTTCTATTTTTTAAATGGTCATTTTGTAAGGTGTTCAATGTATCTCAATGTAATTTTGATCTGCATTTATCTAATAGCTAGTGATGTTGAGCAACTTTTCATGGTCTATTTGCCCATTTGTATTTTTTCTTTATAAAAATTTCTTATCAAGTATTTTGCAATTTTAATTCAGTTGCTTGTCATTTTATTGTTGAATTCTATGATTTCTTTATATGATGTGGGAATAAATCACTTACTGTTTATACAGTTTCCATAAAATTTCTCTCAGTGAGTAGGCTACCTTTTCACCTTCTTGACAAAGTCATTTGAAGCCAAAAAGCATTTAATTTTGAGGAATCCCATTCATCCAATTTTTTTCTTATTTTGCTTGAGCTTTGGGTATAAGATTTATACCCAAAACATATATATTATATATAATATATATATATATATATACACATTATATATACCCCAATACCTTGAAAATGTTTCCCTACATTGTAATCTAGGAGTTTTGTAATTATAGCTTTTGTATTTAGGTCCTTTAGTCATTTTGAGTTAATTTTTGCATAATGTGTGAAATGTTGGTACTCTATCTTTCTTTTACCTATGGATATCTGGTTCTTCCATCACCATTCATTGAATAGACTGTTCTCACCCAGATGTATGGGTTTGAAAATGTTTTTAAAAATCATTTAACATTAGATGTGAAGGCCTATTTCTGAATTCTCAATTAGATTCTATTAGTCAATATGTCTACATTTATGCCATACCATGCACCATGCTGTTGCTTTTTCTTTCTTTCTTCTTTTTTTTAAACCACTGTATCTAAGTAATATGATTTAAAGTCACAAAATGAGATTCCTGCAACAAAACCATCTGTAAACCAGGCCAGCATCTTCTCTTTCTCAGTCAACTGATTGTAAGGAACTCACTAAGAAGCCATAGCTGTGGGCTGGGAAAGAGAAAGTAATGTGGCAGCAGTGGTGACCATGGGCATTTCAGCCACTTCCTCATGTAAATTACATGTGCATTTAGAACGTGCTAGAGCCCAATTTCATATATATCACTTCTGCTTTTTGATGGAATGCTGCTTTGCTTGGTCAGTTGTATGATTTGGTGGGTGAGACAATACCCAGCTCATGATAGACAACCCAGGTCTCACGGAAAATTTGTGGCCCATGGTTAAGTGTTCAGTCTCTACTAAGTCCCAATATCGGGCCAGAAACTGTTCCTCAAAATGAGAGTAGTTTTTACAGAGGATGTTAGGTCATTGCTCCAAAATCCTAAGGGTTTGCATTGTGATTCTCCTATAGGGTCTGCCAAAGTCTCCAGAAGCATCTCTGTTTGCCACTGACTTTTCTAGCACCATTGGATCTGCTGAATCATAGGCCCAAGTGGAAATGCAACTTGCATAACAGCCTGGAACTGTCACAGAGAGTTATCTTGTTCCAGTCCCCACTCAAAAGTAATTGCTTTTCTGGTTTCTCAGTTTCTGGTGGTCCTTATAATGGCAATTGAGGAAAAAAATGTTTGCTATGTTAATAGCTGCATATTATGTACCAAGGGATGTATTGATTTGTTCAAGCAATGATACCACATCTGAGACAGCAGCTGCAATTGGTTTTACCACCTGGTTAAATTTACAATAATATACCATATCATCCAAGAACCATCTGTATTATGCACTGGCTAAATAGGAGAGTTGAATGGGGATGTAGGGGGAATCACCACCCCTCCATCTTTCAAGTCCTTGATTGTTGCAGTGATCTCTGCAATCCCTCTAGGAATCTGGTATTGCTTTTGGTTTACTATTTTGTTAGGCAGGGGCAGGTTCAGTGGCAACTACATGGCTTTCTCACCATAATAGCCCTCTTTCCAGAATTCAGGGAAACAATGTGGGAATTCATTCCAATTATGTATTCTGAAACTGGGTGGATGTGGGAAGTCACTGGATCCACCATGAGTCCCACCTAAATTAAAATGCCATTGATCACCTGACCTCCATAAGTCCTTACTCTAACTGGCAGACCACAGTGATGTTTTGGGTCTCTTGGAATTAATGTCACTTCTGAGTCAGTGTCTAATAATCCCTGAAATGTCTGATCATTTCCTTTTTCCCAATGCATGGTTACCATGGTAAAAGTTTGTAGGTCTCTTTGGGGAAAGTTAGGAAGAAGATGAACAGTTTATCATTTTGTCAGTTAACAGTACCCTTCCCCAAGGGGCCCTGGTCTGCTCCTAATTCAAGGGATGCTGTGTCTGTAAGCTCTCCCAAGTTAGGATATTGATTAAGGGGCCATGACCCTCTGTTTCTGTAATTCAAGATAGGCTTTTATTCAATGGACCAAGAAGACTTCTGGTTGGTTATATTGATAAAGTTTTAACTACAGGGAGATAGTGTGTCCAAAGTTCCTTATGAGATAATGTTCAAGATCTTTTTTATAATCTATTCCATTATCAAAGAAAAATTGTCCATAATTATATTCCCATTATGGGCAAAGAGTAAGAAAATGTGCCCCAGTATCAATTCATAAGATGTCCAAAATTCAGCTATATCTTTGTTCCTATGTCATGTAGTTTAGTAATAATCATACTAATTTCTATTTAAACTCTCATATATTAGCAACAGAAGCATTATCATTACCGAATCGTGACACCAAATATCTGAATTTGGGACTTAAATTGGCGACATAACATTTGAAACTACCTTTCTTCAACTATTAAAAAACAGGTAGAAACAATAGGATCTCTAGTACTTTCCTATTTTTAACAATATATCATACTATATATCCAGGTGATTGAAAGTTATGGTCATCTAGTTTCTTGGAATATCTGTATGGCTGAATATATAAAAATATGTGTATGTTGCAAGTACTAGAACATAGACAAAATATGACTATATTGAAGAATTTAATAATTTTCTAGAATCTGATAAATATGGTATTTAATTCATAAAAATAACATATTTTAATGATTCAATGAACTATTAAATTTAACATTTTGGCTTATTTCTTCTTCAAATGTTTCAATTCAACCAGAATCCTTGAGATTTGAAGAAATGAAATGCAACATCACTGGCAGATTTCATCTTCCTTGGGCTTTTTCCTGATTATAGAAAAACCATCTTCTTCATCTCTGTCACCCTTAACATGTACTTCTTTGAGGTTGTAGGAAATGCCACCTTCATCATCCTTATCTGGGAGGAGTTTTGTTTCCACAGTCTCATGTGCTTGCTTTTCAGTCAGCTGTCTTTCACTGACTTTCAGTACCCAAGATGACTGCCAAATTTTTCTCAGGAAGCAGAATAATTTCCTCCATGGTCTGTGGTATTCAGAAGTCCTCTTTTCTGATATTAGTGAATGCAGGATGCATTGGCCAAGGCAAATAATTTTGTATCTGTCCCTGAAACCATACAGTCCCTTTGTTAGGATAATTTATTGAATGAGCCCTGAACATGGAAAATAAAATATAATTTTTAATCCTGACTTGTTACTCTTCAGCTGCTGACAAAGTGGGACTTAACCTTAATGAGGTCCCAATTTTCATTTATAAGATAAGTTCAATTGTGAGTGGCACTCTTCATACAGCTGTGTAAGAATTAAATTAGATTTTTATTTAAACCCATAATTATCCAGCGGTAACTTATACTTAAAAGCCCTCTGTCAATTACTTGTGTGACCTTGAGTAAATCATTTATCTTCTTTCATATATATTTTCTTTACATGTAGATTGGGTATCATTACATCTGACTTTCCATTTGCAATGACAGATGTGAAGAATAATTGAGAAAATGCCAGAAAAAATCTAATTGTACATTATAAAATCTAATGCTTATGTAAAGATATATTGTTATTGAATTCTTCTTTTCAGTTATGATTACATTAAAATTCCTTTCATATAGAAATCTTGACCAATAACCTAGAAGATGTTACTATAGTACTCAGAATTTGCTTTATATAGCATCTTAAACAAAAATTACCAACTTGCATGCCTTAAATAGATAACTCAAATAAAACTTCTTTAGTAAAGACAAAATAAGATGTAAGTCCAAGTGATTAAAATATTTGGGCTCTCCATGTGCCAGCTGCACTCTGAATCTCAACAGAGTTACACCATCTACTGTCCAGTTCATTGGACTCACCCAGGAAAATACCAAGGAGGTGATGATGGACAAAAACCAACCTAAGGAACAGAGACAGTCTGCAACTGCAAGCAAGATAATCCCATCCATTTGCCCCATGGGATTTAAGTACTTTCTCAATTAGAGTTGAAGTGGGCATCACCATCCCAGAATCCTCAGGATTGGGGAATGAACAAAGGGTTAGAGTAGACTTACTGGTATTCTGCTATAGACTTACTGTGATTTTAGCAATGGAAGTACTTATATCATTGATGTGGAGACAGTGGCCACTGGAGGTTCTGAGGGGAGGGAGAGGGAAAACAGGTATAATATGGGGGCATTTTTTGGACCTGGGAATTGTCCTGAATGACATTGCAATGACAAGTACAAGGCATTATATATCTTGCTATAACATATAAAATTTTGCGTGAGAGAGTGTAAACTTCAATATAAACTATAATCCATGCTTAGTGGCAATGCTTCAAAATGTGTTCATCAATTGTAACAAATGTACCACACTAATGAAGGATGTTGTTAATGTGGGAAAATGTGGGAGAGGTAGGGAGCAGGGCATATGGGAATCCCCTATATATTTATGTAACATTTATCTAATATAAATATCTTTTAAAAATTAAAAATTACATTAAAATTAAAAAAATTATTTAAAAATGATAAATGAAAAAGTAAACTCACCTGTTGAAAATATAGAATAAATGTGTAAAGGCAATATAAAGTACTTTTCTCCGAAAGATATCACAGTTTGTATTCAGAATTATGGCTTGGTCCAATCATCTAAGCACTCATTGACCATCTAGACAAAGGCATTATGATGATGACAGTGCACAAAGACATGGAGGAAATAGTCTGGGCATGAAAGTTATTACAATATGGTGGAGAAAATCCTCATGCTGAATGATTATAATTCTCAAGAATCTCAGGATGCTGAGGATGCTGATTCTTTGGTAGGTAAGTGAGACACCAGGATCAGGCAATGCCTTATATGAGGGTTACAATATTAACAAGTGATTATGTGAATGAAAGTACTTGAGAAGAGGGCATTCCAAGTCAAAAAGTACTCTTCACATTATCAGAAACACGAGGAAACCAACAAACATCCTCTAACAGCCCATCATTTTATATTAAATGAGGATTGGTGGAGAATATGTAAGCTCTTGTTAACTTGAGTCCAAACTTAAAGGGTAAGAACAGAGAATTTTATGAAAAGTTTTTTATTAAATTTATTATATATGTGCATGAACTTTTCTGTATCACTTGGTGCAATCAACACCCATATCAAGAGACAAAGCATAACCAGCATCCCAGAAGGTGTCCTCATGTTTCATTCCAATTACTCATTCAGTCTAAAGGTTGTGGGATAGTTATAAAATTAATAGCATAATTCATAAAAGAAAAAATTGATGAACTCTAGTTTATCAAATTTAAAAACTACCATTCTTCAAAACACACTGTTAAGAGAATGAAAGACATGCTACAAATTGGGAGAAATTATTTGCAAAACATACATCTGACAAAAATATCCAGAATATATAAAGTACCCAGAACATATAAATAACCCTCAAAATGTGGAAGAAACATAAGAAAACAAACAACCCAACAAATAATGTGCCAAAAATTTAAAAGACACTTCACCAACCGAAATATATGGATGGCAAATAAGCATATGAAAGGATGTTCAACACATTAGTGACATGCAAATTAAAACCATAAAGAGATACCAGTGCACTAGAAAGTCTAAAGTTAAAAAGTCTGATCATATGAAGGGTTGACAAGAATGTGGAGGAACTGCAACTTTCATTCATTATTGGTGGGAATGTAAACCACCACAAATACTTTGGAAAACAGTTTACAGTTTCTTAAACTGGTAAGCATATTATTGAATTTTTCCACTAATTTCCCAAGAAACGTGAAACCCTGTGATGCCACAATGACTTCTCTATGGATGTTCATAGCATCTTTATTTGTTGTTCAAAAATTTTAATCAATCTAAATGTCCATTGACAGGTGGGTGGAAAAATAACTGTTGTATATTTATCCATGGAATACATCTCAGCAATAAAAACGGATGAAATTTTTATATATGAAACACTATAGATGAATCTAAAAATAATTGTGCTGAATTAAAGTAGGTAGAAAAAAAGTGATTTTATTTAAAATTCTAGAAAATGAGAACTATGCATTCTTCATAGCCTACAGAATTGAGTAAAAGGGAGTTTAAACTACAATGTAAACTACAGTCCATGCTTAGTGGCAATGTTCCAAAATGTGTTCATCAATTGCAATAAATGTACTACACTCATGAAAGAAGTTGTTATGTGGGGAAAAGTGGTTGATCTGGGAAATGGGGCATATGGGAATCCTTTATAGCTTTTTATGTAACATTTTATGTAATGTAAGTATCTTTTAAAAATAAAAATTATGTTTAGAAAAGTATGCATCCTTATTAGTACATAGTTGAGACTTACATTTTCATTGCACTGACTGGTACTTTAATTTGGAAAAAAATATTAGTTTCTCACACAGCTAATTTCAAAGTGCATTAAGGGAATTCATAGGTCTTCTACATATTTGCAATGAACAAAACCCCAGAGAATCTGGAAGATGGCAACTGGCTTGAAGTCCCAAGAAAGGCATAATTATGAATATCTCCTATAGTCCTGTGGGAAAAAAGTTGTTTTCCTTTGTAGACACTTTTTAGAATATTCTGATATTTCAGAGAGCTGGAAGTCTCTAATTAAAGTAAAATAATAGAACTTCCACAAGACATTCAAAATGTGGTCTCAAGTCACCAGCATTGAGGGTGTTTGCCACTTTTTATGGAATTTCTCACTTTCCCTCAGAAACTTTCTCCAGATTTACTTAATTATTAGTTCATTATGAAGACTAACATCCTCCTGAAGGCCTAGTCTGAGAATCTGGAAGAGAAGATAGTGTTGGTCTTTGCCAATATCACATGAGATACAAATATTTTCATCTCTTAGAAAGAGTTGTCTACTTGTGAGAATAGTCACAATGGACTAAAAGGAATTTAGGAAGTTTCAACATTTTCACAAGTTAAAAGATTGACTGGACTTGAATAAGATTCAGAGGTCATCAACTTGGTCAAATAATCATCTCAGGTTTGTTGTTTTCTGGAATTTTCTAATCATCATAAGCATATTATGACACATGAAATTCCAATCCTTGGACACTGACGGCTTAGTTGTTGGTTGAGGATATAGGCAGAAATATGTGACTGCTTATGACTATAAAAAAATGAACTGAGTGTTCTTTTCCAACTTTTCTTTAAATAGAATTACCTTTCCCTGATATTCCTTGTCTTCAAAGAACATTTTCAGAGATTAAGCTCTAAAGAGACATCAAGACCCTTTAGTTCTTCTCTTTCTTGTGCTACATTTTACAGCAAATCAGAAAATGAATCATGATAGGGCACCCTAGAAGAATAAGCAAACTTTGAGTTGGTCTACAGGTGTTCCCACTACATGTCCACTGTTCTCTGAGGCAGAGATGGAGCATGTAGTCATGGCAATAACACAAACTAGGTATTAAGAATAGGTCACATACATGTGAAAATTTGGGAAATATCTGAGAATCTTTTAGTGCCAGCTTCCTTGTCTGAAAAGCAGAGATAATATTTTGTTTACAGTGTTGTGATTTACCAGTTCTTCAGGCATTTATTAGCACCCTTTGTGCTTTAAGAGCAATACTAGATATTAATGTTATTAAGTTGAAGAGATAAGGGGGCAGCACTTAAGAAACACATGAGATGGTGGCAGAGACAGGAAGGCAGAAACATAAATTCAATGTTTATATCTGTAAACTTATTTCTAAATATTATGTTTTTGTCAAATAACGTTATTCATTTTAAAAAGTCTATTTTGGCCCAGTTTGAATAAATGCCCTTTTGCAAATATGTATAATTTTTAAGAGAAGTTGTAGCTTTATAGCAACATTATGCATAAAACACAAAGGTAACCACATTACGCCTTGCATGAGTGTGGTACATTTGTTACAATTCATGAATGAACATTTTTATAATTATGCTATTAACTCTAGTCCATCACTTCCAGTATGTTCACTTTGTTTTGTACATATGATTAAGTAACTAAATATTCAACACACTGAGAGGCACAATCTTCCCACTTCTTTCAGCCATCAGAATTTTGTACAGCTACTCTAATTTTATTCCTTTCCCACTTCAGTTTTGTGTCCATTTGTAAGATTCTCTTCCTGCCCTGTGAAACCTTGGAACCACTGTTGATATTACTGCAATTTCCAACCAGCCTAGAGCATGCTCCATCTTCTCACCACCTCAATCCCTACTTATCCTGGATATTTGTAAAAGCAGTTTTCAGGAAAGCAAGTATCTCTGTGCTGCAGGAATCTAGTTAGGGTTCTCTCCTGGTACAGCCATGGCCCTTGTGATGTAGACAAGCCCCAGTGGTTAAGAAACTGGCTCTGGGGGTGACAATGGCCATGAATTCAATCCTGAGGGCTCTCTGCTAACTCTATGTGGAATTATTTTAACTTGCTGTGTCTCAATTCCCCATCTGCAAATAGAAATGGCAGTAACATTGCCTGTTTCATGAGTTAATATCTTCATACGTGCTACTTGATGTTTGGTAAATGAATTTGCCTTTCACTTTTTTGGGGTATGGCTGTATATTACCTTACTTGGTGGGAAGTTGGATTGGATAAATTCTGCGATCCCTGGCAGTGTCTGATGCTTCTTCTCATTTCCTGCTTCCATTAAGTTTCCTGTAGAATCAGGATCCAGTGTGTCATTCTATATGACAGAGTCATTAGTTCAAGGGGATTCCCAAAACCCTCTCTCTGAAGCAGAGATTAATAAGAAGGAATTATAAACTTGCAACATCTTAAATTGATCTGAAGAGGAATTCAGTTCTGGGTAAGGTTAAGGCAAGTGTTCTAAATGTGTTTCCCTCCAGAAACATGCAGGTAGTCCCCATCGTAATATTATAGAGGGGAACATGAATGTCATTGATGTTATAAGTAGCATTTACCTGGTTTTCAGATCCTGTTCCAGGTACCTGTTGACAGGACTAAGGAGATAGGATTGGTGTTGGGGGCAATGCAAACATAAACACAAGGAACACAAGCAAAGAGGCCAATCATTTCTCTCTTCTTCCTCTTACCATCACTATTACTCTTTTATTCTTCCATCTCTAAAGTGTCCCACCCTCATATTTTGCTTTACCTTTAGCAGCAAATGTTAATATCAATTAAGCAGAAGTGGCTTAAGTATGGGGCCTTTTTTTTTTTTAATTAAAAAAAGTTTTTTTGAATTATATCATTCATACATGAGCATAAATACCCAATACATGTATAGTAAAAGTTTTGAACTTACAAAACAAATATGCATAACATACAGGGCTACCATACATCACCCCCACCATCACCTTGCATTTTCATGAAACATATTTGGTGTTGGTAAATGACAACTGGTTTCAATAGCACATTCTAATTTCTAATGTAGTCTAGAAAATTAAAACATCTTATTTACTGCCTTTGGAAATTATATATGACTGCATTCCAAGACTTAGACCAGTTCTTATGCTGAGGTGGAACCAGATTGCTAACTTGAATGGTCTTGATGAAGTCATAACTTTCAATCAATTGGAAGATTTTATCAAATGTATGTATCTAGTGAAACACAGTCTTCATTTACCCTTATATAAGATTAAGCTTTCATAATAAACAAGGCATCATTAGATCATGAAGAGTAGTAAAATTTTATCACACTTTAAATTCTGATTCTATAAAAAATATTTTTGATTTTGGGAATATTCCTTGGATTCTCTAAAACCTATTTTTCTAACTTGAGAAAAGGAGATAATAATATTTGCAGTAGCTGTCAGAATTTCTGGAAAAATCTCCCTCAATTTGGGTTTATGCAAATGTGAAGATTTAGGTCTATTATTGTTATCACTAGATTAAAAATGAGCTTTAAATTAGAAATATTTGCACTAGACGGTTTTATAGTATTATTTAGATGAAGGTCTTCCATAGTTTGTAACAAATGTTTCACAACAATGCAAAATGTTGTTGGGGGGGTGAAGGATGGGACCTCTGTTTCATGTTATGCATGCTTATTTTGCAAGTTCGCAACTTTTACTATACACTTATTGTGTATGTATGTTCATGCATGAATGATATATTTCAATTAAAAATATATTTATAAAAAGGATACAGGATTCCCATATATTGTGTGGGTCTCTACCCACTGAGGTAATATTCTATGATGATAACTTGAACACATTCATAGTCCATGGAAGCATTCCCAATGTGTCCCATTCCCTACACATCCCTTCATCACCGACACCATGCACTGGTGACCCTTCCCAGCTATAAATACCAAAAGAGATCACTCACAACTGTATTCTCAATCACAGACATCATCCTTCCCAGAGTTTACCTATTCCTTACTCTAGTCCTGCCATCAGCTCCATAGATGGCCCAACACATCCCCCTACCTTAATAACTCTCATACCTCAGCACTATCAATTCCAATTTTTTTATTTTTTCCTTTAAACATTTTTATTGAAGTATATCATACATACAAATCACTACCCTCAACCTGATCACAGATTCTGCCCAGATTGATCATCAGGACACCACTCTCTATGCCCTTTCTGTCTCTTGATATTATATCTTTCAGACTCTATCTCTCTGAGTCTGATCAATACCATAACAGTGAGGTAATGTAATAGATATCCTTTAGTGACTGGTTTACTTCACTCAACATAAGGTTTTCAAGTTTCACCGATATTGTCATATGCATCAATAATTCATTCTTTCTTATAGGTAAGTCATACTCCATTGTATGTATGTACATCATTTTGTTTATCCATTCATCCATTGATGGACACTTGGGTTGCTTCTAAATTTTGGCAGTTTTTGTGTGAATAATGTTGCAATAAGCATTGGTGTGCATATATCTGTTTGGGCACAATGGATGATTTTAATAACTACATTCATCTAGACATTTTCAATTGATCTAGATATTTAAAAGTTCTTCTATATTCTTATTCCCATGCTAAAAATTCACTTAAAATTGCACCATCATATATATTAAAGTAAACATATTTTGTATCAACTGTAGTTTATCTGTCACAAAACCCAAACTTTTACCCAGTTTGTAAAAGAAAATAAATCAATAAACCAGGTCCTTCAAGAAGGCTTCAAGGTGACACATATACAGTGTTTTCATGCTCTTAATAACTTTGTTTATGGGTTGTCCATATCATGTATAAGTAAAATCAGCCATCATTCCAATTGACTATTTTTCTTCTTTCTCTGTCTTTTCTAACTTCCTTTTTTCTCTTCCTCTTCTTATTCTAACACTTCAAACTCCACTTACCCTCTTTCTCTATCTCCTCATCTCCCCCTCACTACCTTCCAACTCCTTTTTTCCTCCCAAGAATGATTTTAACTGTAGAATTAAATATTCTCTGCCTATAGATATGGAGTGGGTTTGGATCCTAAGATTGTGTTCATGGAGGCAGTTACTGGTATTCTAGTGTTCCCATCCATAAAATGAGAATCCTCTGCTGAAGATGATAATAGGGTCTCTCTTTCTCACCAATATTTTAGCACAGCAATCACAATGCCAACAGTCTAGCAAGGATTGCATTTGCCAAGTAAATATGTAGTTTTTTTTTTT
>JAQZBX010033217.1:0-25512 GCA_029593785.1 Cabassous unicinctus | reverse complement strand
CTTATTACCTCAATCTCTTTAAATGTGATGGGTTTGTTAAATTCTTGTATTTCTTATAGCCTCAGTTCAGGTTGTTTGTGCATTTCTAGCAATTTAGCCTTCACCTAGGTTTTCTGGTTTGTTATTATCCAGTTTTTCAAAATATCATCTTATGATAAATTTTTTTCTTCTGTGGGGGTCAGTCTTAACTTCATCCCTTTCATTTCTGATATTCTTTATTTGCATCTTTTCTATTTTTTTCTTTGTAGTCTATCTAGGAGTTTGTCAATTTTGTTGATCTTCTCAAAGAACCAGCTTTTGGATTTAAAAAATAATTTTCTCTACTGGTTTTTGTTCTCAATTTCATTTATCTCTTCTCTGATCTTTATTATTTCTTCCCTTCTGCTTGCTTTGGGAGTGGTTTGATGTTCTTTTCCTAGTTTCTCCAATTGTAATGTTTGATTTTACCTCCCTTTTCTTTTTTAATATGACATTTAGGGCTATAAATTTCTCTCTAAGGGCTGCGTTCACTGTATCCCACCAGTTTTGCTAAGTTCTCATTTTCATTTATTTTATTATATTTCTTAATTTCACTTGCAATTTCTTTTTTGACCCTCTGATTATTTAGGAGTGTATTTTTCAGCTTCCATACATGTGAGAACTTACATCTTTCCTGTCTATTATTGATTACCAGTTTCACTTCATTATAATCTCAGGAGGTGCCTTGTATAAATTCAAACTTTTTATACTTATTGTGACCTAACATGTGGTTTATCCTGGAGAAAGATCCCTGAGCACTTCCAAAAAATCTATAAACCTCTAAGTTTGGGTGCAATGTTCTGTATATGGTTGTGAGGCCTAACTCATTTATGATATTGTTCAAGTTTTCTGTTTCCTTTTTGATCTTTGGTCTAGTTGTTCAATCTAATGATATAAGGAATGTGTTGAAGTCTCCAACTATTATTGTAGAGATTCTATTTTTCCCTTCAGTTTTGCCAGAGTTTGCCTCATGTATTTTGGGACACCCTGATTAGGTGCATAAATATTAGTGACTATTACTCCTTCCTGGTGGATTGTCACTTTGAATAATATATAATGACCTTCTGTATCTCATAACTTTTTTTGCATTTAAAGTCTGTTATATTAGTATAGCTACTCTGGCTCTTTTTTGGTTACTGTTTGTATGGAGTATCTTTTTCCAAACTTTCAATTTCAGCCAGTTTGTATCCATGTTTCTAAGGCATATTTCTTTTAGGCAGCATATGGATGGCTCATATATTTATCCATTTTGTCAGCCTATATTTTTTGCCTGGGGAGTTTAATCCATTCACATTCAAAATTTCTGTAAATGCCTTATTTACTTCTAGCATTTTATTCTTTAGTTTTCATATGCTATAACTTATCTTTTACTATTGTAGAGACAGAGCCACTCATTCACCTGAGAGTCTACAGCTGGCCATGTGTAGAGAGCACAGCAGCTAAGCCCAGAGAGAAATGGAGTCCTAGGAAGAGGGGAACCCAAGAAGCCTGAACTCTTGGGAGATGTCAGCAGCATTCTTGCCCCAACACATCACAATAGACTTTAGTGAGGGAAGTAACTTATGCTTTATGTCCTGGTAACTGTAAATTTCTACCCCAAATAAATACCCTTTATAACACCAACAGATTTCTGGTATTTTTTCATTGGTACCCCTTTGGCTGACTAAAGCAGAATTTGGTACTGGGAGTGGGTAGTGCTTTTGCAATTACCAAATGGTGGAATTGTTTTATAAAGAGTTAAGGGGTATTTTTTGGAGGAATTGTGAGATGCTTGGTAAAAAATACCTACAGTGCTTTGAAGAGACAATTGATAGTAATATGGACTCTAAATAGACTTTTTGTCTTGCCTAGAAATTAATGATGAAACTATTATTGGAAACTGGAGGAAGGTGATCCATGATTTAAGGTCACAGAGAACTTTGCAAGATTAACTCCTGATGTTTTATGGAAGGCAGAATTTGAAAATGATGAGGCTGGCCATTTAGCTGAAGAACTTTCTAAAGTAAACTTGGAGAGTGTAGCTTGGCTCCACCTTGCAGCTTATAGCAAATTGCTAGATGATTAAGATAAGCTGAGGACTGAATTGTTGGGCACAAATCAACCAGAAACTGATTCCAGAAATTCCAAGCCTCTGGAAATCAAGATGATAGTGCCCAATTTGAGGAATTAACTAAAGTTAGAACTTGTAAGTCAGGACTGAGGATGCAGTTATCTAGGAAAGACTTGTGGAAAGTCTTACTGTCTGATGGCTTGGATCCCTGAGTTCTTGCATGCTAAACCAACAAGCTTTTTGAGAGGGTTGTGTGAGCAAAGCCACTGCCAGCTTGGACTAAAAGGGACATGGAAAAGAGAGATTGAAGGAGAAACAGCATTAAGAGGGAAAACTGTAGAAGCTGAGGTCTGGAATTAGGACATTCCATTAGGCCAAGAGAGGAACCACACCCATGTGTACAGAAAAGGTGTTTGCCCCAGCAGTTGAAGAAGGTGGATGTTCCCACCCAATGTTCAAGGAGAATTTTACCACCCCAGGGTACAGAGAGGGTGGAGCATATTCCCCAAGAATTAGGGAGGTTAAGGTCACCACCCCACTCATCTGAGAGGGGTTGACCTGTCCCCCATGGATTAGGAAAGGCCAGGTGGTCAACTTGTTGCCCTGAGAGGATTGAGCCTCTATGCTAAAGGTTAGGGAGGATGCTGTCTTAACTTCACTGTCATTACAGGGGTTAATAGTCTAACTCAAAGATTGTGTAAAGTTTGGCAATCATTCCAACACTCTTGGAGGGTGAAGGCTGGAGCTTGGTTGGCACCCAGATGCTTGATGAGGGTAGAAACAAGAAAATGGCCATTGGGCAAACCTGTGGAAAGGGTGGGTCACATAATGTCCCAGGGAAAGGAAAACATCATCTTAACAATGACTCTCAGACTTTGACATATAATGAAGTATGTCCTGCAGGTTTACTGAACTGTAGAGGATCCATGACTCATGTTTCCCTCCCAGTTTCTCCTTATGATAATGGAAATGTTTGTCCTTTGTCGGTCCATTTGTGTATTGGAAGCAGATAAATGATTTTGTAAGTGTCAGATGTCTACAGCCAAAAGGGACTTTGCCTCAAGACAAACTATCTTTCTTTAAACTGATTGTGATATGATTCTGTATTTAGCATTGTACTGATTCAAGGTTTTTATTTTGAATATTGTAATGTTTTTTTGGAATTCAGAAGGTAAAATATAGCAGTTTGGCATTGTTTATAAATTCCATAAATAGATATTGGATTATGTTTGTAAACTGTTCTGTACCTGGGTGTGATTAAATTATGATTAAGGCTTTGATTGGGGCATGTCAGTAGGACATTGAGTCCCCACCACCAAGATGGTGGGGATGCACAGAGGAAACTACATCATAGAGAAGAGAACTGGTATTTTGATGTGGGAGTTTTGAGCTGGAACCCAGGAAGTAAGCACACAGAGGAGCAGAGCAGACCAGCCTGGATGGAATATAGCACCAGGGAGAGAGAAAGAGCCATTTGCCTGATAGTCTACAACTGGCCTTGTGGAGAGAGCACAGCAGATGATCCCAGAGAAGAACACAGCCCTGGGAAGAGAGGATCCCAAGAAGCCGAAACTCTTGGCAGACATCAGCAGCCATCTCGCCCCAACATATAGCAATAAACTTTGGTGAGGGAAGTAGCTCATGCTTTATGGCCTGGTAAATGTAAGCTTCTACCCTAAATATGTAAGTTTTATAAAAAACCAAGAGATTTCTGGTATTTTGCATCAGCACCCTTTTGGCTTACTAATACAACCATCTTTTTATTATTTTGATTATCATTTCTGCTATCCTTGTCTTCTACACTCACCTCCAATACTGTCCTTGCTGTCTTTTCCTTTCAGGCTTTAAGGCTCCCTTTAATATTTTCTCCAAAGTCAGATTCTTTTTTATGATCTCTCAGTTTCTGTTTGATTGTAGTTATTTTAAACTCACCTTCATATTTGTAGGACAATTTTGATGGATAAAGAATTTTTGGCTGGCAATTTTTTTCTTTCAGTATTTTAATTTTATCATACCACTGTCTTCTCACCTCCATGGTTTCTGATAAGAAATCTGCATTAAACCTTACTGAGCATCCCTTGTGTTTGATGTTTGCTTCTCCTTTGCTGCTCTCAGAATTTTCACTTTATCTTTGATGTTTGACATTCTGAATAGTATGTGTCTTAGAGTAGGTCTATTTGGATTAATTCTTATTGGGGTAAGCTGTGCTTCTTGGACATGTAAGTTCATTTCTTTCATGAAGGTTGGGGAACTTTCAGCCATGATTTCCTCAAATACCTTTTTTGCCCCCTTTCCCATCTCTTCTCCTTCTGGAACTCCCATGACATGCATATTGTTGCATTTCAAGTTATCATTCAACTCCCTGAGCCCCTGGTCAAATTTTTCTGTTGACTTTTCTCTGTGTTCCTCTCTTTTCAATTTCAGCTGTTCTATATTTTGTATCACTGATTCTTTCATCTATCATTTCAAGTCTGCTGTTGTATGCCTCTATTGTGTCTTTCTTTCCCATGAGCTTTGTTATTTTTTTATTCAGGATTTCAAATTCTTCTTTGTTCTTACTCAGTATTTACTTGATGACTTCATCTCTTTTGCCATATTTTCTTTCAACTCATTAATTTGATCTTGGAAATTTGAATGAATCTCGTTGATTAGCTTTCTCAAATCCTGTGTCTCATCTGGAGCTTTGATGTATTCCTTTGCTTGAGCCATTTCTTCCCTTTTCTTAGTATCATTTGTAATTTTTGCTCATGTCTAGGCATCTGATTATAATGATGAGTTTACTCTGATTCTCAGTTTCTCTTTTGAGTGGTGGGAGTCTATGTGTTACTGCTGTTCTTTAATTCTTGGTTCAACTTGTTCTAGGTCTTTAGTGTTTTCCCTGCTAGTTGCAGAAATCTGGGGCCTGAACCCAGTAATGGGTTGTACACCTGTTTCCAAGGATCTTGGGGAGGGAGGCCATAAAGGATGGAAAAATCCTCTCACATATTTACTTTTAATTTCCTCAAATATATTTCCTTGTTCTGCCAGCAGATGGTAATCTGAAGTTTCACCTGATGTAAATTCAATCAAGGGATGTCTTTGTATTGGTTTGGTAGGGAGAATGCAGCAATTGGGAAAGCAACCCCTAGAATATCCATCCAAGATAAATTGGAAGATAGTTAGCATGTTTTGTGGTGTCTTCAAAAAACAAAACATTTTCTATGTTATTTAGAATAATTGCATAAACTAAGATGTCAATACAAAATATGCAATCTGAATTTCAGCATGCATGTGCATTCTCTTTTTTTACACTTTTTACTTCCTCAGTGGACAGGGAGAGACTTGTGAATGATTAAGGAGAAAAATGACAAAATTAGAAAATAAGGAAAAATTTTATATTTGATGACTAATTATATAGGCTTCTCATTTCACATGCCTTCTATTTTTTAGAATATGTATATATTTTCATGATTTCTAAAGGCAAAGTGTGTGTTTTGAGAAAATATAGCACTGTAATATTGATAAGTGAGATTTTTTCAGTGCTCTATAAAGTTGGATGGGGATGATGATATCAACATTCTTAGGATTTATCCCCTAACATTCCATTTCATTATAATGGGAAAAGAATTTTTATGTGTGTCTGTTGAGAATCCTGGAGAAATTTCTCCCAGTTATCAAATTGACATTAACAGTTTTGGGGTGGGTGGATTTTATGTCCCTCCTTATGGACTGCCCTGAGGAGAGGACAGCATCAGGATGGTGTGTTCTGTTGAAATGCAGGCCTGGTTGTGCTCAGGAGGAGGCAATGGGCAGACTCAGGTTGGAGTCATTGGGTTTTGCCAAATCCATCAAGGACATGAAGAAATATGTCAGGAACAGTTCCAATCTGAAGGAACACAGACTGAAATGGACAAAGAAACAATTTCCCACTATAGGGACAATTGGTAAAATTTGAAGAGGATCCATGGGTTGGATCACAATATAGAAACTATGATTTTTTCCCCTGGTTTACATCTTTTTTGGCTACCTATGGGAGTATTCCTGTTTTGAAGAAACATATACTACATTATTTTGTGTTAAGGGGCAAATGTGGTGAAACTATAACCATTGGGGAATCTGATTGAAATCCTCCCCCACCCCAATTGTAACCCTTCTGTGATCCAAAGCTTCTTCAAAGATGAAGCCATTACAATAGCTGAATATAATGAATAGGAAAATGAAATAATAATGAGAAGTTTAAATGTAAGAGATAAAATTCATAAATTTTTTTTAAAAAACTAAAACTAAAATTAAACTAAAACATTGGGATATTAAAAAATGGAAAATATAAAAAAATTTTTTTGACCTTTTGCCTTACATCACTGCAATATCTGGTGTCCAGTCTGTACCATTGTACCTCCCTCCTCTCATTCCCCAGTGTCACACTATTTTTCATTTTGTTTTAAAAAAAAGTCTTATGTAACAGCAAATCACACAGAATACAGGAGACTTTCATATACCCAATATCCTCCCCCTTTCCTCCCCTCCACTTTAATACCTTTTTATATGTGGATGGTAGCATTGTTATTACTGATATACAAATAGTGAAACATAGCTACTAAACATTGTCAACGGTTTACACTACGGTTTATGTTTTAGACCGTACACTTTTATAAATTTTGATGATATTTACCATGTCCTGTGTCCATCACTGCATGGTAATGAAGAACATTTTCACTGACCACTAAATAACCCCTGTTTAATCTATTCTATTCTCCCACCCCATCCCCCCCGGGGACCATGATGAACCCCTGGCTTGACTCGTTGGATAACAAGATTCATAGTTACATGCGACAAGGGGTCTTAACACACTGGTTTGTCCTCCTCTATTAGGAACCACCCTTGCTCTTGAGAGACTCCCACCTCTCTATTTCTGAACAAATCGGTCCTCCCAAAGATGGGAGTCCAACTCCTTCCCACTCATTATGAGGGTCTTCACCCACTGAAACAGCACATTATGACAGAATGAACACTCACACACTCCCTAGAAGTATACCCCAGGTGGGTCCTGTCCCAAATGCCCCCTCCCACCAACACCCTAAACCAGTGACCCTTCCTTGTCATATTGCAAAAAAAACATTCCCACCTCTGTACTTTCAACCTCATACCCACAAATTCCCAGTGCTCACCTGGTCCCTCTCCCAATCCTTGCCCCAATATTGTGGACCTTCTAACCCACCCTTCCCAATCTACCCACCTGTCAACCCTGCACCACCCAACCAATAATACCATTACCCTCCTGTCTTATTTCTTCAATATGCAACTACACTCTATCACTTTACCATAGATTACATTCATATGGTGATGGCTCACAACCTTCTCTTCTCTTTCTATTTCTTGTAAACCTATCTTACAGACAATAGCTCTCTGAGACTGCTCAATTTCCTTAATTCATATCAGTGAAGTCATGTACTATTCATCCTTCAATGCCTGGCTTGTTTCACTCAAAATAAGGTCTTCAAGATTCATCCATGTTATCTCATGTGTTAGCACTTTACTCCTTCTTACACCTGAGTAATATTCCATTGTTTGTATGTACCACATTTTGTTTCTCCACTCAACTGTTGATGGGCACCTGAGTTGAATCCAACTTTTGACAATAGTGATCAATGCCCCTATGAGCATTGGTGTGCATATATCTGTTCATGTCTTTGCTTTCAGTTCTCCAGGGTATATACCTAGCAGTTGAATCACTGGATCATATGGAAGTTCTATAGATAATTTTTTGAGGAACTGCCAAACTATCCTCCTTAGTGGCTGGACCATTCTACAATCCCACCAGGAGTGGATGAGGGTTCCCATTCCTCCACTTCCTCTCCAGCACTTATAGTCTCCTATTTTTTTAAAAGCTGCCATTCTAATGGGGTAACATGATATCTCATTGTAGTGTTGATTTGCATTTCCCTAGTAGCTAGTGATGTCAAGCACTTCTTCATGTACTTTTTAGCCATTTGTATTTCTTCCTAAAACCATGGAGGCAAGATGACAGTGGAATGACAAGTTTTTTCATAGTGAAAAACCTTCCAGCCACAAATTCTCTATCCACTAAAGCTGGCATTCAAAAATGATGGAGAGTTCAAAATATTCAGAGATAAACAGAAATTAAGAGAGTATGCCAGTAATGGCTTCATTTTTGAAGAAGTTTTGGATCACAGAAGGGTTGCAACTGGAGCATGAGGGGATCATTGGTGTGGGGTGTCAGTGTGTGGGATTCATGGGAGGAATTTCACCTGAGTATACATATAAGGTATATAAAAATGTACAAATGTTCAAGGGATATTGTCACAGTGGGTAGAGATTCACATAATAATTGAGAGAATACTGAATTTCCATTCTGGAGAACTCTGCCACATTCTCTAAGAAAGTAGCAACTGTCCCTCAAGTGCAGGGTCAGTGACTGGCAAAGAAGGATGATGTACTGATGGGCCCCTGATATTGATGACTAGGTTTATGAGACTTTGCCCCCTGAAATGGAAACTTATTGAATTGTTATTGGGTGCCTAAGGCATGCCTCCTGAGAGCCTCTTTTTTGCTCAAATATGGCCTCTTTCTAAGCTAAACTCAGCATATGAATGCATTGCCTTCTTTCCCAGCATGGGACATGCTTCCTGGAAATGAGTCTCCCTGGTACTGAAGGATTGCTACCAAGCACCAACTAACAATGCAACTGGAAAAAGACCTCAAATAAAAGGGGGAAAATGTAAAGACCAATGAGTTTATATGGCTAGGAGACTGCAAAGTGAGTCAGGAGGTCATCCCACAGGTAATGCTTATGCACATCTCAGCAGGCTATAATAGACTTCCAAAGTGGATACTACCCCAAATAGTGGGGCTCCTGATAGCTCTGGAGACACCCAGGTCCTATGGTCAGGGTTTATAGCTGTAGAGTTTGATGCCTTGCCATTGGGTCCAACTTTGGAGTTTGTGCTCCTGAGAGTGACAGAGTTGGACTCAACTATGTCTTCCCTTCACATGGCTCATCTGTCCCTTCTATTTAAACCTATATTTGGTGTTGGAGTTTGTAGGTTTACATCCAGATACTTGAGTCTTAGGTCTGTCCATGTGCCAGCTGGGCATGGAAACTCAGTGGTGTTGCAACACCTAATCTACAGCTCATTGGACTCACCCAGGACAACTGGAAGGGAGATGATGACTAACAACAGTCATCCCAGGGAATGGAGAGAGACTGCATATGCAGGCAGGATAGTTCCATCCATCTTCCCCATGGGATATATGCACTTCTCAATTGGAGGCCGAGTGGATGTCACCATCCCAGAATCCTGAGATAGAGGGAAGTGCTATGGACTAGAATGGACTTACTGGTATTCTACTATAGACATATTGTGATTCTAGCAATGGAAGAAATTACAAATTGATGTGGAGCCAGTTGCCACTGAAGGCTCGGAGGGAAGGGAGAGGTAAAAACAGTTGTAACACATGGGTTTTTTTGGACTTTAGAATTATCCTGAGTGATGTTAAAATGACAGATACAGGCCATTTTATATCATCACATAACATGCAGAACTGTGTGGAAGGGAGTGTAGACTGCAATATAAACTACATTCCATGCCTAATGACAAAATCCCAGGATGCATTTATCAATTACAATGAATGTGCCACACTAATGGAAGATGTTCATGCAGGAGGATGTGGGAGGTGTGGGAAGTGGGGCATATGGGAATCCTTATATCTTTTGTGTAACATTTATGTAAACTAAATATCTTAACATATATATTTACATAATAAAAAAAGAACATAGAAAAAAGCCAATTATCAAATTTATTTGGAAAGTAAGGGGCCCTGAATAGCCAAAAATATCTTTAAAAAGAAGAATGAAGTTAGATGCCTTTCATTTCTTGACTTTAAACCATATTACTTACTACAAAAACAGCATGGTACTGGCATAAAGTCAGACAGAATGACCTGTAGAACAGATTTGAAAACTCAGAAATTGACCATCACATCTATAGTCAAGTGATTTTTGACAAAGCTTTTAAGCTACCCAGCTGGCCCAGGACAGTCTATTTAACAAATGGTGCTGGGAGAACTGGATAGCCATATCCAAAAGAAAGAAATAAGACCCCTATCTCACACCTTGTTCAAAAATTAACTCAAAATGAATCAAGCACCTAAACATTAAAACAACAGGAGAGTGGATGTGCCTCAAAGAAATGGGCCCTCATCTCCCACACAGGATATACTGAGTTCAGGTCCCAGTACCTCCTAAAGAAGATGAGCAGATGCAATGAACAGATGCAACAAGCAGATGCAAGGAGCTGATGCAATTAGCAGATGAAAAAAGCACATAAATGAGTAGACACAATGAGAAGGGAGCAGATATGATTGAAGCAGTTTTGTGCCTACCTCCCACATAGGATTTCCTGGGTTCAGTCCCCAGAGCCTCCTAAAGAAAAGAAGCAGACACAATGAGAAGACAATGATCAGACAGAGTGAGCAGACAATGAGTTAACAGTGAGCAGATGAGTACAAACAGTGAGCAGAAACAATGAGCTGACAGTTGAGCAAGCCATCTTGGGGGGGGGGGTTTGTAGAACAGCCATAAAACTCCTAGAAGAAAATGTAGGAAAACATCTTCAAATCAAGTGATAGGTGGCATTTTCTTAAACCTTACATGCAAAACATGAATGACAAAAGAAAATCTAGATAAATGGGACCTCCTCAAAATTCAACACTTTTTTCACCTCAAAGAACTTTGTGAAAATGATGATGACTTGATAGGAGAAAATATTTGTCAATCACAAATCTGATAAGGGTTTAATATCCATGATATATAAGGAGACCATAAAATTCAACAATAGAAAGACAAATTTTCCAACTAAAAAATGGGCCAAGGTCTTGAAAAGTCAACAGTCCAAAGAAGAAATACAAATGGCAAAGAAACACATGAAAAAATATTCAACATCACTAGCAATTAGGGAAATGCAAAGCAAACTACAATGAGATATCATTTCACACCTATTAGACAGGCCACTATTAAGATGTCTGAAAACTGTAAATGTTAGGATGTGGAGAGATAGGAACACTTATTCACTATTGATGGGAATGTAGAATGGTACAGTCACTATGTAGGACTGTGTGGCAGTTCCTAAGGAAGTTGACTTACCATGGGATCCGGCAATATCATTGCTAGATATATGCTTAGATGAACTGAGAGGAGAGACACAAATAAACATCTGCACACCCATGTTCATAGCTGCATTATTCATGATAGTCAAAAGTTGGAAACAACCCAGGTGTCCATCAGCTGAAGAAGAGATAAACATATTGTGGAGTATACACATGATGGAATATTTTGCAGTGGTAAGAATAAATGAAGTTGTGAAGCATATGACAGCACAGATGAATCAGGAGCACTTTATGTTGAATGAAGCAAGTCAGAAACAAAAGGACAAATACTGTATGATTGTCCTATTATGAACTAAATATATTATGTGAAATATAAATATATTATGTGAAATATGAATATGGGTGGAATTGCATATATAAGACCATTTTTCTTTGAATCTGAACAAATATAACTTAATACTACAAGATATTAATATCAGACAAAAAAACTCATCATACTAGAACAGACTCAGAGTACTACATATTCTATACGTATATATATTCTATTCATGTATACAAAATGTAAAATAAGTCAATGTATAAAAATGAAATTAGATTAGTGGTTTTGTTAGACTAAGGAAGTAATGCTAAAGGGTGTGGAGTCTTTCTTTTTGGAGTAATGAAATTTTTCTAAAAGCATTGAGATGATGGATCTACATTTTGATTATACTTAAAGGCATATATTATACACTTTGATAAAGGCATATGATATGTGATTATACCTGAAGAGAACTGCTTAATAAACAAATAAATAGTTGTACAAAAATAGCCAGAAATAACAGCTATGTGTAGCAGAGGAAACACAGATTTAGAGGTGAGGATTTTTCTTACATTTTGTGTGTGTATTATTATTATTGAAATAATGAAAATGCTCTAGTTCATTAGTATCACAGGACATTTAATGAGTACATGAAGATGGGAAACACCCATTCCAAGGAACAGAGAATGGCTGCAATTGCAAGCAAGATAGCTCCATCCATCTGTCCCATGGAATCTAAGCCCCTTCTTAATTAGAAGCAGAGGGGACATCACCATCTGAAAATCCTCAAGATTGGGGAATGAACAATGGACTAAAGTCGAAAATATTATTCTACTATATACTTATTATTATTCTGGCAATGGAAGAACTCATCATTGATGTAAAGGCAGTGGCCACCAGAGGTTCTGAGGGATGGCAGAGGGAAGAACAGGTGTAATATGGGGACATTTTTGGAACATTGGATCTGTTCTGTATAACATTGCATTGATGGATACAGGTCATTGAATATTTTGCCATAACTTACAAAATTGTGCAGGACAAAGTGTAAACTATAATGTAACCTGTGGTCCATGGTTAGTAACAATGCTTCAATATGGGTTCATTAATTGTAACTAATGTGCCACACTAATGAAGGATATTGTTAATGTGGGAAATTTTGGAAGGGGAGGGAGAGGGGCATATGGGAATCCCTTATATTTTATGTAGCCTTTATGTAATCTAAATCTTCTTTAAAGATAAAAAAATGATTTAAAAAAGAATGTGCTCAAATAATGATTGAAGTGATGAATGCACAACTATGTGAGAATACCTAATACCATTGATTGTACACTTTGGATGAATTGTATGCTTTATTAATTTCAAATCAATAAAATTGATTTGTTTAAAAAAGTCCATTCCTCTAATGCCACACTAGTAGACCTTTTTAAATCCTTTTGGGAAAAGAAAGTGACATTTAAATACAAGAAAGGACATCTATTTTATTAAAATAAAAATAAGGCTGTCAATACTGGATATTGTAGGGAAGAAAACCCCCACAATCCTAAGTCAGGCAGTAGTATTAAAATATTAATAGTAGTATTAAAATTTTAATATCCTACATTAAAAATTTGTTGCCAATGCAGCTCTGACAGACCTGGAGCAGTTAATGTCTGCTGCTAAGCTTTCCATTACTGATGCAAGAAAAAGAAGGTCCTTGCACTTTCTGTCTGGTTGTGGCAACCAAGATTGAATGGGGGAATATAGGAAATTCTAAGAACATGGAGAAGGAAAAATAATCTGTGCAACTCAGAAATAAACTTGTAAACAACAAATACTCTTTTTACTCCACAAAAGGAATCTTTGTGTAGTTTGGATTTATATGAGACATGTTGAAAGACTATTTCCCCTACACTCTTGCCTTCTGGTTGATTCCTTTAACAATCAGAAGGTTAAACCTTTAACAATGTTCAAGGGTTAAAAAAGAAAACTTGATTAAAAGCAAGCCTGTGGTTCTTCTTTTTTAAAAAATTGTTGCCAGATGATTTTTGTCACTCTGATATCTCAGGGTATGAGGAGGTGGAAGATCACTGCAGATGTGAAAAGGGCCCAATTTTCTCCCTGATTTAGAACAGAAAGGAGGTGTATATGCTAACTTATGCATGCACAGGGCACTGACCTTTGGTGATCCATTTTGCAAATTTTCCCTTCAAATTCCCACTTTTTTCCCTGGATTAAATAGTGCTAATACAGAAAAGCCTTGGAAAAAGAAAATGGTCCCCAAGGAGAATGCCTAATTTAGAAATTAAACTTTCATGAGGGCTCACTTGGAATGGGCAGATCTGCCTGATGAGTTCTGGCCCCTTTTAGATCAAATACTTTCTCTTTTCTGCTTCCAAAATTCATTTTAAACATGAAGTCCAAGAAATGCTAATAAGTTGAACTAGGAATTCAAGAAGGAAACAAAGCACCTGAGGGCGGTTTGTAGCATATCAATTTTTGTTTGCATATCTGCATAAGTATGGAGGGGATCATTTGATCCTTAAAGGAAATATGAATCACAAATATTTAGGAATCAATGACATAAATATGCCATATAGGAAAAATGTCCTTGATGTAAATGAATTTAATCACACATTAAATATTAAATTAAATGAAAAATATTTAAAATATTTTATATGGAATTTAAATATAGAATATTTCAATAAATATTTCAATTTAGAAAAAAAATAAATAAGAATGGCTTCAATTTATTTTTCTTGCTTAAATGCCAATACAATGCTGAACAGAAGTGGCAAGAATGGAGATCTTTTCCTTGTACATGATTTTACGGGGAAAGCATCCAGTAAGTATATAGCAAGTGAAATATTCTTGCTATATACTGAGTAAGAAAAAATATTCTTTATAAGTTTATAGCAAGTGAAAAGGTTGATTTCATAATCAATTTCAAACAAAAAATAGCCCATGCCCAAATGCCCTAACCAAAACTTCTGCTGAATATTTAAAGAAGAATTAATATGATGTCCTCACAATTCTTCCAAAAAACAGAAGGAAGCATTTCTTTACTCATTTCATGAAGCCAATAACACCTGATACCAAAACCAGACAAAAACATCATAGGAAATTAAAACTATAAACCAGCATGTCTTATGAATATGAATACAAAAATTTACAATAAAATACTAGCAAGCTGAAATCAACAATATATAAAAAGAATTATAGGCTGTGACAAGTCGGATTTATCCTATGAATACGAGGTTAGTTTAACATGAATGAGAGACTGGATGCTTTCCCTGTAAAAAAGAAGTTTCAATACCTTCAGTCTTTCTGGGAATTTGTCCATTTTAGCTAAATTATTCATTTTTTGACCATAATTTTTTCTTAGAATGCTGCAATAATCCTTTTTATTTCTCTAAAGAGTGATGAGTCCTTTTTAATTTCTAATTGTACTAATTTGAGTCTTCTCTCTTTTCTTTATAGCTAATCTAGCTAATTTTCCTCAATTTTCTTGACCTTGCAAATAATCAGCTTTTTAAAAAATTTTTCTGTACTGTTTTTCTATTTTCTATTTCATTAATGTCTGCTCAAACCATTGTCATTTCCTTTTTTCTTCTTTTATTAGATTCAGTTTGCTCTATCATTTGAGCATTTTAAGGTTTGGTTATTGACTTGAAAACTTTTTTCTTTATTAATATAGGCAAATACAGTTATAAATTTCCCTCTAAGGACTGCTTCATCTGCATCTCACATAATTTTTTTATATTAACAACTTTATTTTAAATTCACAAAGTTAAAAGAATAGAAAAAGGCATTTCAACAAGTTATGGAATCATTACTCCTAAACAGTTCTTTTTTAGACAATTTTATCTTATCTAATTTCAGATGCTAACTCATTTGTTCTTCTAGTGTTCAGAAAGATACATAGAACAACACAGATTAGTTAAATGACATAATCAAGGTCTCCTTATTGATGTGAAAAAGAAGAGAAAAAATGCTTACTCATATTCATAACTCAAAAGCTCAAACCCCATATTCTTTTTTTAACCTTTAGAATTAATACAGCACTAACTTTGCTTTTGTTACAAAAGCATGGCAATATTGTTAGCTATCACCCTTAAATTACATGCTATATTTTCTCATGTATCACTACATTCTTAGAACCCTGTAGGAGAACATTCCTGTATTTATATTATTAACCACAATCCTCATCTACTTCCAAAATATTGTTATACATTCCCAATATTATCCTCCAACTAGCATTACTCTTCCTACTACTCATTTCAGCTGCAATCACATCCATAAATCTACAGTGTTTGTTATATTCTTTTTAATATGTTACCATCAAGTCCAACCATTATCATGTATTTACATTTAACCCTATTAAATAGTCTATATACATCCAGCATCTTCTTCACCTTCTTATCCCACTTTCCAGCTCCTACCAACCTACACTTCATAGCCCAACTCCATAAGTCTACTCATTGTATTTAGTTCATATTATTGAGACTATACAAAATTTATCCTTTTGTGTCTGGCTTATTTCACATGAAATAATATCATCAAGATTCACCCATGTTGTTATGTGCTTCTTCAATTGAGTACTACTTACAGTTGAGTAATATTCCATCATATGAATATACAACATCTTGGTTATCCATTCATCAGTTGTCAGACACTTAGGTTGTTCCCATCTTTTAGAAAATGTGAATGATGCTACTATGAACATTAGTGTGCAATATTTGTTCACATCCTTGCTTTCATTTCTGAATACATTCTTTGTAGCAGGATTGCTGGATCATATGGCAGTTCTATATTTAAGTTCCTGAGGAACCGCCAAATCATCTTCCACAGAGGTTGCACCATTTTACAGTCCACCAACAGTGAAGGAGTGTTCTTATTTCTCCATATCCTTTCCAGCACTTGAAGTTTCCTGTTCTTTTAATAATGGCCATTCTGTATGGTGTGAGTTGATATTTCATTGTAGTTTTGGTCTGCATTTTCCTAATAGCTAGTGATGTTGAACATCTTTTCATGAGTCTTTTGGCCATTTGTATTTCCACTTCACAAAAATGTCAGTTTAATTCTTTAATCCATTTTTTAAATTGGGGTTGCTCATCTTTTTGTTGTTAATTTATGTGATCTCTTTATATAACTTGGAGATCAATCTCTTATCAGATATATAGTTTTGAAGTTTTTCCCATTGAGTAGGCTGCATTTTACTGTCTGTCAAAGTCTTTTGAGGAATCAAAGTATTTAACTTTATGGCAGTCCCATTTATGTATTTTTTTCTTTTGTTGCTTCTGTTTTGGGTATAAGGTCCAAGAAATCACCACCAAGCACCAGATCTTGATGTTTCCCCACATTTTCATCTGAGTTTTATTGTCCTAGTTTTATATTAGGTCCTTGATCCATTTTGAATTAACTCCTGTCTAAGGTTTGAGATAAGGATCCTCTTTCTTTTAGATATGGTATCCAGTTTTTCCAGCACCATTTGTTGAAAAGGCTGTTCTGACCCAGCTGAGTGGCTTTGAAGCTTTGTAAAAAATCACTTGACAAAAGATGTGAGGGTTTATTTCAAAACTCTTGATTTAATTCCATTGTTCTATCATTATGCCAGTACCTTGCTGTTTTTACCACTGTAGTGAGATAATATGTTTTAAAGTCTGGAAATGTGTATATCCATTATGGGTGATGTTCCACACTGACGAAGAATGTTGGTGTGGGATGTTTTGGGAGGTGTGGGAGGTGGGGAACATGGGAATCCTTGTAATTTCTGAGTAATAATTAGGTAATCTAAGCACCTTTAAAAATATATATATATATATATATAAATAAAATAACATTTATGTAAGAAAATACACATATATGCATATATATTTGTATATCATTTTACAAATATTGGTATGTACTGTGAAAAATCTTGATTTTTATGAACAACAACAACAACAAAAAGTCTGGAAATGAAAGTCCTCTAATTTTGTTCTTCTTTTTAAAGATATGTTTGATCATTTGTGGGCACTTACCCTTCCAGATAAATTTGATAATTGGACTTCCCAATTCTACGAAGAAGGATATTGGAATTTTTATCAGGATTATGTTAAATCTGTAAATCAGTTTGGATAGTATTGACATTTTAATGATATTAAATCTTATAACCCATGAACATGGAATATCCTTCCATTTATTTAGATCATCATTGGTTTCTTTTAGCAATGTTTTATAGTTTTATGAATACAGGTCTTTTATGTTCTTGGTTAAATTGATTCATAATATTTGATTCTTTTAGTTACTATTGTAAATGGAAATTTTTTGCAACTTCCTCCTCAGATTGTTCATTAGCAGTGTATAAAAATGCTATTGAGTTTTGCATATTAATCTAGTATCGCATCACATTGTTGAAATTGATGAAAAGTTCTAATAGTTTTCTTTTGAAAATTTTTTGGATCTTCTAAGTATAGGATCATATTATCAGTGAATAATGAAGGTTTTACTTCTTTTCATATTTGGGTGTTTTTATATCTTTTTCTTGCCTAACTGCTCTAGCTACATCTTCTAGCACAATATTGAATAACATTGAGAAGAGTGGTCATCCTTGTATTGTTCCTGATCTCAGTGGGAAAGCTTTCATTATTTCATCAAGTACAATGATAACTGTGGGTTTTTCATATATGCAATTTATCATATTGAGAAAGTTTCCTTCTATTCCTATCTTTCTGAATGTTTTTTTAATAAAAAAAAAGGATGTTGCATTTTGTCAAATTCCTTTTATGCATCAATTTAAATAATCATATGATTTTTCTTCTTCATACAGCAACTTTATTAAGGTGGTGTATTACACTGATTGATTTTCTTATGTTGAACTGCCCTTGCATATCTTGTATAAAGTCCGCTTGATCATGATTAATTTTTCAAATGTGTTTTTGGAATTGTTTAACAAGTATTTTGTTGAGGATTTTTTCATCCAATTTCATTAAAGTGATTGGTCTGTAATTTTCTTTTTTTCATAATATCTTTATTTGGCTTTGGTATGAAAGTGATGTTGGCTTTACAGAATGAGTTTGTTAGTGTTCATACCTGTTCAATTTTTTGGAAGAGTTTGAGCAAGATTGGTATAAGATCTTCCTTAAATGGTATAATTCACCTGTGAAGCCATCTGATCCTGGACTTTTCATTTCGGGGAGGTTTTTGATGACTGTTTAAATTTCTTTACTCATGTTTGGTTTGTTGAGGTCTTCTAGGGTCAGTTTGGTTTGTTCATGTGTTTCCAGAAATTTCATTAATGTTATCTAGCTTGTTGGCATACAGTTGTTCATATTCTCCTATTATGATCTCATTTATTTCTGCTGGGCCAGTGGTAATGTCACCCTTCTCATTTTTCACTTTATTTGTTTGCATTTTCTCTCTCTTTTTGTTAATCTAGCTTAGAGATGATCAATTTTGTTGATGTTTTCAAAGAATCAACTTTTAGTTCTGTTGACTTTTTTATTGTGTTTTTTCCCATTTCTTTCATTTCTCCTCTAACCTTTATAATTTCTTTCCTTCTGCTTGTTTTGAGAATGATTTGCTGTTCATTTTCTAATTCCTCCAGGTGTGCAGTTTCTTTGATTTTAGCTCTTTCTTTTTTATCGTATAAGCATTGAGTTCTATAAATTTCCTTCTCAGCACTGAGAGGTATGTTTGGTATGTTGTGTTCTTGTTTTCATTTGTCTTGAGGTATTTACTCATTTCTCTTGTAATTTCTTCCTCAACCCACTGATTATTGGGGTGAATTGTTTAAACTCCATATATTAGTGGTTTTTCCCTATTTCTATTATTATCAGAGAAAGTGTTTTGTATGATTTCAATGTTTTAAAATTTATTGAGATCTGAATTATGTCCCAACACGTGGTCTACCCTGGAGAATGATCCATGAGTACTTGAGAAGAATGTGTATCTTGCTGTTTTGGGGTGTAATGCTCTACAAATATCTCTTAGATATATTTATTTATCATATTATTCAAGTTCTCAATTTATTTATCCTCTGTCCAGATGTTTTTTCTAATGCTGTCAATGGAATGTTGAAGACTCCAAATATTATTGTAGAGATATTTCTTTCTCCCTTCAGTTTTGCCAGTGTGTGTCTCATGTATTTTGAATCACCTATGTTAGATGCATAAATGTTTATTATTAGTTCATCTTGGTGAATTGTTCCTTTTATTAATATATAGTAACCTATCTCATCTTATAAAAGTTTTGCATATAAAATCTATTTTATCCTATATTCATATCACTACCTGCTTTTTTTAAAAATTGCTATTATTGTGGAATATCATTTTCCAACCTTTCACTTTCAGGCTGATTGTGTCTGTGTCTAAGGTGAGTCTCTTGTAGGCAAGAAATAGATGGCTCATTTTTAATCCATTTTTATCAGTCTATATCTTTTAATTGGGGAGATCAATCCATTAATACTCAGCATTACTACTAAAATAGTATTACTTACTTCATCCATTTTACCCTTTGGCTTTCTGTTGTCTGTCTTTTAACCCTTTCAATTTCTCTTAATTATGTTCTTCATTTCTCCACTCTTCTTCAGGGCTCTTTACTCTGTCTTTTCCTATCAAGTTGTAACATATCCTTTAATATCTCTTGTAGGTTTTATCTCCTGATAACATACTCTCAGTTTTTGTTTGCCTGTAAAATAATTTAAAATTTGCCTTCATTTCTGAAATATAGTTTTGACAGTTAAATAAATATTAGCTGGCAGTTTTTCTCTTTCAGTACATTAAATATATCAAACCACTGGCTTCTCACCTCCATGGTACCTGAAGAGAGATAGGCACTTAACCTTTTTAAGTCTCCCTTGTAATACATCGATTTCCTTTTGCTGCTCTCAAAATCCTATCTTTGGACTTTGACAATCCAAACAGATGTCTTGGAGTAAGTCTATTAGGATTTACTCTGCTTGAGGTATGTTATCTTTCTTGAATATTGATATACATGTCTTTCATAATGGTTGGAAAATTTTCAATCAGTGTTTCATCAAATATTCTTTCTACCACTTTTCCATTCTCTTCTCATTCTGGGACACCCATAACGTGTATTTTTTAAAAAGATTTATTTATTTACTTGATCCATTTTAAGACCCCCCTTCCCCATTTGCTGTTTTGTGTCCATTCGCTGGGCAATTCTCTGTGTCTGCTTCATCTCTTCTCATTCTCCTCCTCCAGTCCTCACCAGGACCTCCGATGTAGGAGAGAGGTGTTCTAGCCATCTGCGCCACCTCGGCTCCTGGTTTTTGGAGCTTTCGGGGCATCTCATCTTGTCTCTCTCCTTTTACATCATCATCTTGCTGCATGCCTCCCGGGGCCTGGCGGCTCACGGGCACACAGAACCTGGCAGGCCATGCACCTTCTATATATATATATATATATATTTATTTTACCGGGAGGTCCCAGGGATTGAACCCATGTTCCTCCATATAGCAGACAGACGCCCAACCATTTGATCCACATCTGCCCCCATAATGTGTATTTTTGTGCATTTTCTGTTGTCATTCAGTTACCTGAGACCCTGTTCAATTTTTTAAATTTTTTCTGTCTCTTCTATCTTTTCAATTTCAAATGTCCTATCTTCAAATTCAATTATTCATTCTTCTAAAATTTCAAACCTGCTACTATAGGCCTGCCTCTAAGGTGTTTTTAATCTCATCCATTGTGTCTTTCATTACTATAAACTCTGTTACATTTTTTGCAGGCATTCAAATTCCTCATTATACCAACACAGTGTCACCTTAATATTCTTTAGCTTTTAAGTCACATTTTCCTTCATCTTCTTAAATTGACTAAGGAGGTTTGTTTGAACATCATTTATGTCTTAAATAATGATTCTCATTCAGATTCTTGCCTTGTTCCTTTATCTGGGCCACATCCTCCTCTTTCTTAGTGTGGGTTACATTTTGTTGATAACTAGGAATCTGCTTACACTGATGATTTTGCTCTGTTGATCATTCTTTCTTGCCTAGTGGTTTTATTTCACAGCTCATCTTTGAGTTTGAGTTTTTTCCTAAAACTTTAATATTGCTATGTTTAAGTTGTCAAAACTGTGGCAAGGAGCTGCTTCTGGGGTCTGATCAGGTCTACTTTTCCTGGGAAAGAATCAGGAGAGACCAGTCTGTCTTCCTCACTTTCCCAGCTGGCCAGCAAGTGGTGTTCCTCAGCAAACCCTTCTTTGGAGATGAGTCCTTCAATTTCCACTACCCATTCTAAGCTAGTGAATTATGTTAATTAGATTCACAATAGGGAATTCACAGTCAGTCCTCCATTGCACCCTCCCTCTTCCCTGGGAAGAATCTGTCCTTTCCTCCCTCTGTTGGTTACTCAGGCACGGGTTTTACTGGGGCTGTTCACATTGGGGATGGAGGATTGGTGTCATTCCCAGCTGCAGGGATATCAACTCAAGGTTTTTCCTTTGACCTCACTGTCTCTGCATCCCCAATCCCTCCTCAATGAGTGCATGGCAATTTCCTGGACTGCAGAGCTCCCCAAAGTGGCTACCTTGGGCTACTTCTATGCCTTCTCTCCTATTTTGCAAGAGAGATGCACCCTGCCTCAGGTACTCTGATATTTTCTAGGATTGTTTCCTCCTGCATCCCATGCAATTCTAATGTGTAACTTCATTTTCATACATCTCAAAGTATTTTCTGATTTTCTGCATAGTCTCTGTCCTGGGGCTCCAGGGGCTTTCTCTAGGACCTATCATCAGCTCAGGCTGCACCCATATAACCCAGATATGGAACAGGTTAATGTTAAGCTACAATCCATTTATTACCTAAGTGAAACATGAGAGGAAACCTGGACAGGTAAGAAAGGAAGGGTAAAGATCAGACAAGGGAAATGGACAGAGGAATGGAAGATCAAGCAATACAGTTTGAGGAACTGGTGAGATGCAGAAGGAGTCAAACTCCATGTAGATTAGGTGATTTTACTTGGTCAACTCTGTCCTTTTCTCACCCTGAGACTGAGCTTCTCTTGAGGGCCCAGTTCCACAAAATCTGAAGTGTAGTGTAGGAGAGAAATGGGCTGGCCATCAGATTCTCTTCTGAATGTATAATGGACTTCCTCTGACCCTTAATGTCGCCTACACACTAGATATTTCTCAAAAGTGAAGCATGAAGGGGAAGGGGGTCTCTGAAGGAGAAGAAACTACACTGTGGCACTATCCGTTAGAGGCTCCAGTGGGTTTTTCTTTCATGAACTATGATTACAGAAGAGGCAAACTGCTCTTATTTGTATTGTGTGTTTATGTGGGACCTGGACATACTGATAGGTGTGAAAGCCTTCTACAAGCCATCCCTTGGAGGTGGAGATTTAAGAGTCTGAAAATGATCCTCTGACCATCATCTTAGCTAAAGGAAAATATTTTTGACCTCAGAAATAATGGAACATTTGATAGGTTAGGAGTGGAGCTTATCTGAGTTTTAATCAGTTCCAGATCTCTTTGTGGTATATAAGGTCAGATATAAGAAACTACCCAGATTTGCAGAACTTTATTTTCCCCTTCTAGGCTTCTAGCACGATTAATGGGTGGTTGGGAGGTGAGATGCTTTAATCTAAAGAATAGATTGAAGAGACAGGGGATACTTCCAGGTGCAGACTGAGATGAATGGGATGTGAAATACACAACAGACACTCTTTCTCCTCCTCTTACACACAGACTTTCATACTAGCATTTCATGGACACTGGCTCAAACCAGTTGATTAGGTATTGGGGTGTATTTCCCAAATCCACCATTCTGACCAAGGGACATGCATAGAGTATGGGCAGAGAACAAGACCTCTTTTTTGGCAAGATTATGATTGGGTAAAAGGAATGGCAGGGACTGGGGGAAGGAGTGCTGTGCTCTTGTCACCATATGGAGCCATTGATGCAACACCAATACCTGGAGTTGAAGGAGAGGAAGCTAGACTTCCAGAGGGGAGGTGGGGTGTGGGCTGCAGGAGGGAGGACAGCCTTATCTGCACAATGGTCATGGACCTGTGCAGAAACCTTGTTTCTTTTTTTCATTTTTCCATGTGTCCTTCACTCTGTCACTCACTTTCTAATTTTCCTCTGTTCCCCTCCGGCCTCAAATTGATCCCATTGTGTGTAATTTTTTAAACCACCCAATATCTCTAGAGGGAAACATAAGTAAATAAGGATGCTTGCATGGTGAGAATGGCAGACTCTGATGTTGACCTAGAGTTGGAAATAGGGGTCAAGATCACATTGGCATTTGGCTGAGGAGGTTCTCATCAGTTATCACCCTTTCCATCCTGCAATAAACAATGCTAAAACATTAGAATAAAGTTCTCAGAGGAGACCTCCTCCTGTCCTTCTATCTACCCAAACACACAAGAGAGTAAAGGGTTGTACAGTGCCTGAGTAACAAATAAAAATGTTACTAAACTGAAGGAAAACCAAAGGTCAAAGTCCTAGTTACCAAAAAATATGATTTTTAATTTGACAAAGACATGCATGGAGTCAGAAAAACTAAATTTTCCTGACCTGCTAGTCATACTAGCAGGCTAGTATGACTGGGAATCGATAGATGAATCTGGAACCTGGCAAGAAGTCCATGTGGATATCATTACCCCAAGATGTCTGCTGGAATGCCATCATGAGATTTCTGCCATCCAGAATGACATTTCCTCTGGAAGCCAGGAGAAGCCCTGGATATTCTCCTAGAGCCTTATAATTGAGCCCTCCTGGGGGATTAATGAGTGGGGTAATAACCAAAATAGCAAACAGCTGGAACTCCTCCCTTGTCATTAGCAAAGGTGTGGAATACTTAATGGTTTATAAAGCAAACACAAAGGTCAAATCTCTCCCACTCCCTCTTGGCTTCTGTGCCCTGCTCTAGCTGTGTTCCCCCTGCATGGATCAACATGCAAGTAAAATCTGGGCATCTATAATCTATAATGGGAAATTGTAGTCTATAAATCAGCCCTCTTTATTGCTTTTCAGTCCCTTATTCTCTACCAGGGACCCATGATCTGTTTTTTCTCCCATTTCTCTTCCCTCCCTACCTTAATAAATTACTCACCTAAGAAACCTAATGTGCTCTTGAAATTCATTTCTGCAGCATAATTAAGAACCTATAAAAAGTCCAGTAACACTCAAATGGGGCCTCCATCAGATCCCAAACTTGCCAGGGACTCCAGAAATTCACTTGCTGCCAGTAGGAGAAACATACTCCCCCTCAAAAGACTGAAGTACCTGGGACCACTCATTGATTCCTGTTCAATATTTTGCCCTTAGCTCAATACAACACACTCATGTTCTCAACAAATTCCTGTGGAAGGAATGAAATTTTGGATAAGTAAAAGGACCATAAAACTAAAATGAGACATCCAGCCAAAAACTGATATTTGATCCAGCAAGGAGTCTGCACAAAGTTTTAGTTGCTGGCTGACCCCATGTCAACCAGAGCCTGTGAAAGACAGGATGGTAGGCAGGTTTATAAAGGGACTCCCAAAGATCCCTGCTGAAAAGAGTTCACATCTAGTGTAATCCCTTTTCATTGATTGAAGGCTGGACCTAATGAATAACTTGTAATGTTTAGAAGGCATAAAAAGGAATAATCACTTCCTAGGTTGGTTTACAAAAGACTGTGAATTCCAACTTGATAGCTGACTCTACTGCTTTTTCAATTTGTAATCTTTGATGAAGCAAACATCTATGTGGAAGGGCCCAGTTCGCAAGGAAATGAGAACACCAGCCAAAAGTCATGGACCAAGTTCCTCATTTCAACAGTTCCTTTAAGAGAAATGAAATGCTGCCAAAGAGCTTGGAAGTAGGTCCTCCCCTTCACATGAGGTCATGCTTCATTTCACACATATCTCTGCTACCCACTGAACTTCATGTTCAAATGCTAACACAATGTGTAATTAAACAATTGTTTGGATGTTTAGATATTAAAGTGAGGAAGGAAGAACATCTATTTTTTTCTCACAACTGCATATCCACCCACTAGCAAAATGCCTGGCAGTGCTCAATAACATCTGAGGAACAAATTTTAAACATCAAGATATATTTACATTTATATGTA
>JAQZBX010033216.1:0-25484 GCA_029593785.1 Cabassous unicinctus | reverse complement strand
AAACTTCTTTGAAAAATAAGTGAAATCTAGTGAGGCACTGGGGAATGAGTAGGGAAAGGTGCCATGGTACAGACAAGGCACCAGATAATGCGGTGATGAAAGGTAAAATGTAAAAAAAAAATTTTTTTAATATGTATTTTTCATTTTTTAAATATCCCAGTCTCTTAATTTTATTTTATTTTTAGTTTTTTTTAAATTTTTATGTATTTTATTTCTTATATTAAACTTATCATTATTGTTTCATTTTCCTATTCATTTTATTTGGCTATTGTAATTGCTTCATTTTTGAGGAAGATTTGGATCACACAAAGATTATAACTGGGTTGGGGGAGGATCGGTACTGTGAGTGGTCAGTGATGGGGTATGCATGGGAGGGACTTCACCTGAGTATATATATAAGGTATGTAAAAATATACAAATGTTCATGGGGCATTTTCACAGTGGGTGGAGACTCCCACAATAACTGAGAGAATACTGAATTCCCATCCTGGAGCTCTCTGCCACATTCTCTAAGGGAGCAGCAACAGTCCCCCAAGTGCCAGGGCAGTGACTGGCAAAGGAGGATGATCCACTGATGGGCCCTTGATATTGATAACTAGGCTTATGAGCCTTTACTCTTGATATTGAAACTTAGCCTATTGGTATAGGGTGCCCAAGGATTGCCTACTGAGAGCCTCCTTGTTGTTCAAATGTGGCCTCTCTCTAACCCAAACTCACATATGATTGCATTACCTTCCCCCCAGCATGGGACATGACTCCCAGTAATGAGCCTCCCGGGCACTGAGGAATTCCTACCGAGCCCCAAATTGCAATGAAAATGGAAAAGATATCAAATAAAAGGGGGAAAAGATAAAGACAAATGAGTTTATATGGCTAAGAGACTTCAATGGGAGTCAGGAGGTCATCCTACAGGTAACACTTACACACATCTCAGCAAGATCTCATAGACTACCAAAGTGGATACTACCCCAAAGAGTGGGGCTCATGAGGGCTCTGGAGACATGCAGGTCCTATGGTCATGGAGGATAGCTCCTGAGTTTGGTGCCTTGCCAGTGGGCCCTACTTTGGGGTTTGTGCTCCTGAGAGTGCCAGAGTTTGACTCAATTATGTCTTTGCTACACATGACTAATCTGTCCCTTCTATTTATACCTATACTTGGTCCTGGAGTTTGTAGGTGTATGTCCAGAGACTCGAGTTTTTGGGTGCCCATGTGCCAGCTGGGCCCAGAATCTCGGCAGAGTTGCAGCACCTACTGTACAACTCATTGGGCTCACCCAGGACAACTGGCAGGGAGACGACAATAGACTACAGCCATCCCAGGGAATGGAGAGTCTCCAGCTGCTGGCAGGATAACACCATCCATCTTCCCCATGGGCTGTAAGCCCCTTCTCAATTGTAGATGGAGTGGACATCACCATCCCAGAATCCTTGAGATTAGGAGAAGAGCTATGGACGAGAGTGGACTTACTGGTATTTTACTATAGATAGGGAAAACAGGAAAAATCATGGGTTGCTTATGTTGGAGGCTGGAAGGGGCATACATACCTGGCCCTCAGGGCAGACAGACTAGGTGGAGACCATAGCCCCCTTCTCCATGTGGGAATGTGATGGCAGATTCCCTGTTAAGAAGGGTTTGGGAGAGTGGAGAGTGATTTCTTTGAGGTGAGTTTAGCCAGCTGGGCTCCCATTAAATATTGGAAGGGACACCAGCTCCACAGGGAGAGGGGAGGGGGATTGCCTCAGGCTGCTGGTCATTCCCAGCCACCTAGGTAAAGAGAGAAATTACATCAGTGAGGAGGCAGAGGCAGGTGGTGATCAGCACCACTCCAGCTGACTGCAGGGGATCTAACCTGTCTGAGGGATAAGGGGTGGAGAGACTTCTGAAAGACTAATCAATCCAAGGACTCAGAATAGCTCAGTAAAAGTATTCCTGCCTAGCATATATAGGTCCCTTGTTCAATTCCTGGCTATTCCTTGAGAAGAGATCCAGCAGGTTATCAGACATCAAGCTGAAAGCTTATGACAAGGAACGTATAGACATTTTTATATATTAGCTTGTCTTCTACCTCTTTTTTTTTTTTAAGTCTTTTTCTTTTACTTCCATTACTATATTCACTAAAACCCAGTTCAAAACCTGCAGAGGGCAGGCTGCAGGGTGAGTGATTGAGGAACACAAACAGCCTGAGAAGTTCCTTAGGGGTGTAAGAAAAACGCTGTTTTTTAATGTTTCTTATAGTTTTCTTCTGTCTCCTTATTTTAAAAAACAAGTTGCTGCTGTTTTGTTTCTTTCTTGTTTTGTATACCCTCACTTTCTTTCTCTTATTGTATTTTTTCCCTTTTATTCTTTTGCTTACTGATCAATTCTACCTATGTTATTTCTTTTCAACTCCTTCATCTTTATATCTTTTGTTTTCTGTAGTTATTCTTTCATTTCACCTCATTTATTTGGTCTCCAATTTTTCTTCTTTGTATTTCTCCTTCTCTCCCTTTTTCTCTGTATGCTTTCTATTTTTTAATTTTTTCTTTTCTTTTTTTGGTTTTCTTTCCCCTCTTCTCACTATTCCAGCATTTTAGTGCTATCTATATATGTTTTCACTATTCTCTTTCTTGTTTCATTGTTTCTATTACACTTTCCTGATCTTATTCCTCTGTCCTAATTATTCATGTTAATTTTTAAATTTCCTAGGTCTTGTACATTTGCTCACCTACCCTTTTCTATTACCATTACTATTATTCTTTTTGCCTTCGTATCTCTTTGCTTTTCCCTGGTCCTAATTTTTTCTTTCTTTCAAAGGAACATAACCTGATCTCTCTCACAAAAAAAATGGCTGAATGGGGGCAAGATACTTCCTAAGTGTGCTGTTTTGGGAACCCAAACAGAAGGAGGCTTCAGAGAATCGATCTAGAGGGAGGTAGATGAAGAGATAAATTCCTCAAGGTGCTGCTGGCTTGATTCTTGGTTTCTGTGTTTCCTCTTTCTTGATTTCCCCTCTTCTGTGTATACCGATTTTGTATACCATTGATATCTCTTTTCCTTCCCTCATTATTCTATTTTCTGCTTTCTGTTGTTGTTCTTATATTTCACCTCTCTTTGTTTAGTCCTCAATTTTTCTGGTTTTACTTTCTACCTCATCTATCCTGTTTTCTTTCTTTTATTAACTTTTTTTTTCTTTTTGTCTTTTCTTTTTCTTTCCCTCTCTCCTCCTGATATTAGCCTTTTAATTCAGTCTATATATTTTTCTCTATTTGGTTTCCCATTTCATTGTTGGTACCACACTTCTTTATTCCTATTACTCTACACTGCTTACATGAGTTAAATATTCATTTTAAAAGGTCTTATGTGGTTCCTCTTCTAGCAATTACTCTTAGTATTACTATTATCCTTTTCCTTTTCTTATCTCTTTCACTTTCTCTGGCCCTATTTTTTTCCCCAAGGGAACATATACAAGAGAAATGAAATAGAAAAAAAGGGAAAGGCATCAAAGAGTAAAGTAACACACACACAAAAAACAGCAATTATGTAAAACCCTAGAATATAGAGAGAAGATAATCAACTGAATAAACCCATCAAGATAAAAAGATGACCAGAAGGCAACAAAAATTTACAAACCATAATAAGAAACAAATGACATGGTCCTGTCCAAGGAACAAACTAAAAACCAGGAAGAGGTGCAGAACATTGAAAAACTGATCAAAGCTGTCCAAATGAATATCATGGACCAACTTCATGAAGTGAAGGAAGAAATTAAGGATATTAAGAAAACACTGGGAGAATATACTGAAGAAATTGTAAACATACATAAAAAAATAACAGCTATGATAGTGATGAATAGCACAATCCAAGAAATAAAAAAGACACTGAAAGCACAAAAACAGTAGATTTGAACAGTTGCAGGAAAGAATTTGTGATGTGGAAGACAGTACATCTGAAATCAAAAGGATAGTAAAACAGAAAGATAAAAAGGTATGAAAAATCCAGCAGGGACTTCGGGATTTGAATAACACAAAACACACAAACATATGCATTATAAGCATCCCAGAGGGAGAAGAGAAGGGAAACAGGACAGAAGGAATGTTGGAGGATATAATGGCTGAAAACTTCCCAACCCTATAAAGGGAAATGGACATACAAGTCTAGGAACACAGAGCACCCCAAACAGTATAAATCCCAAGAGACCTACACCAAGACATGTACTCAACAAACAGTCTGATGCCCAAGACAAAGAGAAAATACTGAAAGCAGTAAGAGAAAAGAGAACCATCACATAAAAGGAAAGCTCAATAAGATTAAGTGCTGATTTCTTATCTGAAACTATGGAGGCAAGAAGGCAGTGGTATGACATAGTCAAGGTACTAAAAGGAAAAAAGTTCCAGCCAAGAATTCTCTATCCAGCAAAGCTGGTATTTAAAAATGATGGTGAGATAAAATTATTCACAGGTAAACATAAATTAAGAGAACATGCCAAAAAGAAACCTACCCTTCAAGAAATACCAAAGGGAGTTTTGCAGGTTGAAAGGAAAAAGCAGGAGAGAGTTGGAGAAGAGTATAAGAACAACAAAAAAGTCACAAAACAGAAATAAAAACAACATATGACATACAAAAAACCAAAGAAAATATGGCTAATGTAAGTAATTCCTTGAGAGTAATAACACCAAATGTTAATGGATTAAACTCACCAGTCAAGAGACACAGAGTGGCAGAATGGATAAGGAAATATGACCCATCTATATATTGTCTACAGGATATCCACTTTAGACCCAGGGATTCAAGGAAAATGAAAGTGAATGACAGGAAAACAATCTTACAAGCAAACAATAACCAAAAAAGGGCAGAATTAGCTGTACTAATATTGGACAAAATAGACTTTAAATGCAAAACTACTGTAAGAGATAAAGATGGACACTATATATTAGTGAAAAGGGTAAACTTTCTAGAAGAAAGAACAATCAAAAACATTTATGCATCAAATATGGGTGCCTCAAAATACATGAGACAAACACTGGAAAAACTAAGGGAGAAATAGATGCCTCTACAATTATAGTGGAGAGCTTTAATTCACCTTTATCACCATTATACAGAATATCTCAAAAGGGAATCAATAAAGAAACAAAGACTCTGAATAATACATTACAGGTTCTGGACCTAATAGACATATACAGAACACTACACCCAATTACAGCAGGTTATACATTCTTCTCGAGTGCACATGGATCATACTCCAAGATAGACCACATTTTAGGCCACAGAAAAAATCTCAATGAATTCAGAAAGATTGAGGTTATACAAAGTAATTTCTCTGACCACAATGGAATGAAATTGGAAATCGGTAAGGGCCAGAGAACTTGATTTGGCACAAAGGTACAGAAATTGAATAACACAGTCTTAGTCAAACAGTGGTTAAAGGAGGAAATCTCAAAAAAATCAGTAACTACCTTGAAACAAATGAAAATGACAGCACAACAACATATCAAAACTGATGGGATGCAGCAAAAGGTGTCCTGAGAGGGAAATTCATACCCATAAATGCATACATCAAAAAGAAGAAAGAGCTAAAATTGAAGACCAAACTTCAGACCTGTAGAAATTGGAAAAACAAGAAAGAAGCTAACCCAAAGGAAGTAGAAAGAAGGAAATAACACAGATTGAAGCAGAACTAAATGAAATAGAAAATAAGAAAGCACTAGAGAAAATAAACAACACCAAAAGCTGGTTCTTTGAGAAGATCAATAAAATTGACAAACTCTTAGCCAGACTAAGTAGGAGGAACATTGCCTAACTCATTCTATGATTTCAATGTTGCCTTAAAGCAAAGCCAAAGAAAGATGCCAGAAGAAATAATAGTTACAGACCAATCTCTCCAGTGAACATAGATGCTAAAATACTCAACAAAATACTTGCTAATCGCCTTTAACAATACATCAAACGAATTATACACCATGACCAGGTTGGTTTCATCTCGGATATGCAAGATTTGTTCAACATAAGAAGATTAATCAATGTAATACACTTCATAAACAGATCAAAAGAAAAAAATCACTTGATCATCTCTATAAATGCAGAAGAAACATTCAAGAAAATACAGCACATTTTCCTGATAAAAACAATACAAAAGTTAGGAATAGAAGGAAACCTTCTGAATATGATAAAGGGTATATATGAAAAACCCACAGCTAACCTCATCTTCAATGGTGAAATCCTAAAAGTTTTCCTCTGACATTGGGAACAAGACAAGGATGCCCACTTTCATTGCTGTTATTTAACATTGTGTTAGAAGTACTTGCTTGAGCACTTAGGCAAGGAAAAGATATAAAAGGCATCCAGATTTGAAAGGAAGAAGTAAAAATTTCACTATTTACAGATGACATGATCCTATACCTCAAAAGCACTGAGAAATATACAACAAAGCTTCTGGATCTTATGAATGAGTTCAGTAAAGTGTCAGGTTATAAGATCAATGTGCAAAAATCAAAAGCAATTCTGTACACCAATAATGAGCAATCTGAGGAGGAAATCAAGAAAAAAATTGCTTTTACAGAAGTAACTAAAAGAATCAAATACCTAGGAATAAATTTAACTAAAGATATAAATGACTTGTAAGCATATAGCTACACAACACTGTTAAAATAAATCAAAGAAGACCTAATAAATGGAAGAATATTCTCTGCTCATGGATAGGAATACTAACCATTATTAGGATGTCTATCCTATCCAACTGATTTACAAATTTACACAATCTCAGTAAAAATAAGTGCAAGCATTTTTACTGAATTTGAAATGCTAACTACGAAATTTATTTGGAAGGGCAAGAGACCCTGAATTGCCAAAGACATAGAAAATGAAAAAATGAACACAGAGAAATCACACTACCTGACTTTAAAACATACTAGAAACTACAGTGGTCCAAATTGCATGGTATTGGCACAAAGATAGACATACCGACAAATGAAACCAAACTAAGAATTCTGATATAGATTCTCACATATCTATTCAACTGATATTTGACAAGGCCATCAAGCCCATTCAACTGGGAGAGAATGGCCTCTTCAACAAATGGTGCTTGGAGATTGGCTATTCATATCCAAAAGAATGAGAGTGCAATACCATCTCGCACTTTGTATAAAAATTAACTCAAGATGGATCAAAGATATAAATATAAGAGCCAAGACCTTAAAGATCTTGGAAGATAATGTAGAGAGCATCTACAAGATCCTGTATTAGGAAATGGTTTCATGAACTTTACACGCAAAGCACAAGCAATGAAAGAAAAAATAGATAAATGGGACCTCCTCAAAATTTAAAGTTTTTGCACCTCACAGGAGTTTGTCAAGAAAGTGAAAAGGCAGCCTACTAACTTCGAAATAATATTTGGAAACCATATATCTGATAGAGGCCTAATATCTAGCATATATAAAGAAATCCCACACCTCAAAAATAAAAAGACAAACAACCAATTTTGAAAAATGGGAAAGTGACTTCAACAGACACTTCTTAAAAGAAGAAATACAAGTGACTAAAAAGTACATGAAAAGATGTTCAACATCCCCAGCTATTAGGGAAATGCAAATCAAAACTACAATGAGATATCATCTTATGACCATTAGACTGGTAGCTATTAAAAAAAAAAAAAAACAGAGGAGTACAACTGTTGGAGATGAGGTGAAGGAGTGGGAACACTCATCCACTGTTAGTGGGAATGTAGAATGGTGCAGTCATTGTGGAGGACAGTTTGGTAGTTCCTCAAGGAAGCTACCTGTAGAAATGCCAAATGATCCAGCAATCCCACTGCTGTGTATAAACTCAGAAGCATTGAAAGCAGGGACACGAACATATGTATGCATATCAATGTTCTTTGTGACATTATTCACTATTGTCAAAAGTTAGGGAAAAAAAACTAATGTGTATTAACAGATGAGCGGATAAGCATATTGTGTTATATATGCACTATGGAATATTACTCAGCTGTGAGAAGGAATGCAGTATTAACACATGGGATAAGATGGATGAAACTTAAAACCTTATGTTGAGTGAAGAAAGCCAGGCACTGAAGTACAATATTAGTTGACCTCACTGATATGAACTAATCAAATTGAGCAAACTTACAGAGCTAGGTTCTTGAACATAGGTTTACAAGACACAGAAAAGGAGAAGAAGATTGTGAACCAATGCATTTATTGGCAAAATCTATGATAAGTTAGAAGTGTGCAGTTGTGCAGTGGATGGGCATGACAGTGGTGCAGTGATACTAATGGGTTGGTCTGTGCTGGTGTGTGAGGGGGTTAGGATGGGGAGTGTAATTTGGACTGTCCATGGAATTGGGGGCATGGTTTGGGGACGGATCAGGTGAACTCTGGGGATTTGTGGGTATATGGTTGAAACTACATCATTGGGAATGTTCTTTTGGCAATCAGGGCAGGGTAGGGTTACTAATTTAAAGTGTTGTAAGTGGGGGGCATGCGGGACAGGGTGCAGCTGGGGCAGGTTTCTAGGGAGTGTGTGAGTGGTCATCTTGGCATAGTGTGTTACATCAGTGGGTGGAGACCCACATAATGAGCAAGAATGTGTTGGATTACCATCCTTGAGAGCACTGCTACATTCTGAAGTAGTAGGGTGGGAGTCTCTCAAGAGCATAGGTAGTGCCTAATAGGAGAGGACAGGCCAGTATGACAAGCGCTCAAAGTTATTGCAAGTAACTACGAATATTGTTCTTCATGTAGAAAAGCTTGGTGGTTGCCACGGGCCCCAAGCAGAGGGGGAGGGAAAATTAGAACAAATGGAACATGGGGCATTTTGGGGTGATGGATTTGTTCTACATGATCTTGCAATGATGGATACAGGCCATGTTAAATTTCATCAAAATTTATAAATGTGTATGATCCAAAATGTAAACCTAATGTAAATCATTGAACATGGTTAATAGCAATGTTTCAATATAGATAAATCAATTGTAACAAATGTACCATTTACATGTAAAATGTTATTAATAGGGGAAAAGGGATAAGGGGGGCGATGTTGTGCATATGGGAATGCCTTATATTCTGTACAGGACTATTCTATAACCTAAAGCTTCTTTGAAGACAAAATGAATAAAAAAGACACTGGGGGAATAAATGGAAGAAAAATGTCACTGTGCATACAAGACAGCAGATCTTACAGTGTTGAAAGACATAATGCATTTTTTTTAAAATTTTTGATTATTTTATATTATTCCAAATTTTTAAAAAATATTTTTATATTTTGTTATTTTTAAAACTATCACTAGTATTTCATTTTCTTAATAATTTGGTTATGCTTTTGGCTTCACTTATTAAAAAGTTTTGGGTCACCAAATGATTCCAACTGTGGCAGGGGAGGATCACTGGTGCAGGGTGTCAGTGATGGGTGTTGCATGGGAGGAGGTTCACCTGGGTCATACCTAAAGGCAAATAAATATCTTCATGTATTCATGGGGCATTGTCATGGTGGGTGGAGATTCACACAATAACTGAAAGAATATTGAATTCCAATCCTGGGGAATGCTGCCACATTCTCTAATGGGATGGCAAGAATCCCCCGAGTACAGGGGCAGACAAGTGAAGGAGAATGGACCATTGACAGGCCCTTGATATTGATGACTCTACTTATGAACCTTTACTTTTGATATTGAAACTTATTCTCGTACTATCAGGTGCCTAAGAATTACCTCCTGACAGCCTCCTTTATGCTCAAATGTGGCCTCTCTCTAAGCAGAACTCTGCAAGTAAATGCATTACCTCCCTCCCCAGGATGGGACTTGACTCCCAGGGATGAGCCTCCCTTGCACAGAGAGATTACTACCAAGCACTAAATAGCAATGCAACTGGGAAAAGACCTTGAACAAAAGAGGGAAAGGGTAAAGAAAAATGAGTTTATATAGCCAAGAGACTTCAAAGTGAGTCCAGAAGTCATTCCAGAGGTTACACTTATGCAAGTCTCAGCAAGATGTCATTGACTGCCAAAGTAAATATTGCCTCAAATAGTGGGGCTCCTGAGGGCTATGGAGACATCCAGACACTATAGGCAGGGAAGACAGCTCAAGAGTATGGTGCTCTGCCATTGGGCAGTACTTTGGAAGTTATGCTTCCCAGTGTCACAGATTTGGACTCAGTTGTGGTTTCCCTATGCATGGCTCTTCTGCCCCTTCTATTCAAACCATATTTAGTAGTAGAGTTGAAAGATGAATGTACAAGAGACTTAAATATTTGGGCTGTCCATGTTCCAGCTGGGCCCTGAATCTCAACAGAGTTGCAACACCTACTCTCCAGTTCATTGGACTCACCCAAGACACCTGAGAAGGGGATGATGATGGACAATGACCATCCCAAGGAACAGAGAGAGTCTGCAACTGCAATCAAGATAGTCCCATCCATCTGCCCCATGCAATCTAAGACCCCTCTCAATTAGAGTTGGAGTGGGCATCACCATCCCAGAATCTTCATGTTTGGGGACTGAACAATGTACTAGAGTAGAGTTAATGGTATTCTACTATAGACTTATTTTGATCCTAGCAATGGAAAAAGTTTTATCATGAATGTAGGGTCAGTGGTCACTGGAGGTTCTGACGGGAGGGAGAGAGAAATACAAGTGTAATATGGGGGCATTTTGGGGTCATGGGTGTTGTCCTGAATGACATTGCAATGAAAGATATGGACCATTATATATCTTGTCATAACTTATAAAATTGTGTGGGAGAGAATGTAAACTACAATGTAAACTATAATCCACACTTAATGGCAATGCTCCAAAATGTGTTCATCTATTGTAACATATGTACCAAACTAATGAAGAATGTTGTTAATGTGGGAAATGTTGGAGGTGTAGGGAGTGGGACATATGGGAATCACCTATGTTTTTGATGTAACATTAATATAATCTAAGTATCTTAAAAAAATTTTTAAGTGTATTAAAAAAAATAAAGAATTCACCACCTATCACTGGTAGTGAAGATGTTTCCCTACATTTTTTTTCTAGGAGCTTTATGATGCTAGCATTTATATTAAGTTTTTTATCCATTTTGAGTTAATTTTTTGTAAGGTGTGAGATAGGGGCCCTCTTTCTTCTCTTGGATATAGATATCCAGTTCTCCCAGGACCAATTGTTGAACAGACGGTTCTGCCCTAGCTTGGTGGGTTTGACACCTTATGAAAAATCACTTGACCATAGGTGTGAAGGTCTTTTTTTCAACCATCAATTCCGTTCTATTGGTTTGTGTACCTATATTTATGCCAGTACCATGCTTTTTTTTTTGTTGTTTTTATTTTTACCACTGTAGCTAGGAAATTTGATTTAAAGTCTGGAAATGAAAGTCCTCCAAATTCGCTCATCCATTTTAAGATGTTTCTGGCTATTCCTGGCCCCTTACCCTTCCAAATAAATTTGATAATTGGGTTTTTCATTTCTTTTAAAAAATGGTGGAATTTTTATCAGGATTGTATTAAATCTATATATCAATTTGGGTAGAATTGACAACTTAATAATATTTAGTCTTCCAATCCATAGCATGGAAAGTTTTCCCATTCATTTAGGTCTTTTAAATTTTTATTTAGCAATGCATTGTAGCTTTCTAAGTAAAAGTGCTTTACATCCTTGGTTAGGTTTATTCCTAAATATTTGATTCTTTTTGTCACTATATATTTTTTCCAGACTTCCTCCTCAGATTGTGCACTACTAGTGTATAGAAAAACTACTGATTCTTGTATCCTGCCACTCTGCTGAAACTATTTATAAACTTTAGCAACTTTGTTGTAGATTTTTAAGGACTTTCTAGGCATAGGATCATATCATTTGTGAAATGAAAAAATTTTACTTCTTCCTTTTAGATTGGGATGGATTTTGTTTCTTTTTCTTGCCTAATTGCTCTAGCCAGAACCTCTTGAACTACACTGAACAACAGGGATGACAGAGGCCATTCTTGTTTTGTTCTAGATTTTAATGGGAAAGCTTTCAATCTTTCACAATTGAGTACAATATTAGCTGTCAGTTTTTCATATATGGCCTTTATCATGTTGAGAAAGTTTCCTTCACTTCCTATCTTTTTTAGTATTTTTATCAAAAAATATGCTGTATTTTGTCTAATGCCTTTTATGCACCAATGAATAGGATCATGTGATTTTTCTTCTCTTATTTATTAATGTGGTGTATTAGTTTGATTGATTTTCTTGTGTTAAACCACCCTTGCATGCCTGGTTTAAAAACCACTTGAACATGATGAGTAATACCTTTTTTGTTTTGTTTTGTTTTGTTTTTAGGACTAAAATGTTTATTGTAAGTATTTCTTTACTGCAGTATTCTGTGCCACAGATTCAATTTTCCAATCAATATTTTGAAAACTTTTACTATACTTACTTTCTTATTTCAGGCATATATATCCATCATTGTTATTGCAGATCTATATTTTAGTGGTTTTTAAATATCTCCAGTTATGCTTTAGAGAGAAAGAAACATGTGCATTTCTGGATGATCATATACATTAAAATTATTACCCAAAATATGAATATGAAAAAAATGTTTTTGTATTTTGTCAACTCTATTAGTATGAAAGAATTGCTGTCTGTTAAAAAATGCAAGATAATAGCTAGTACACAAAAAAAATTCCCTGTATTTTAAAAATTACTTCATTTCTATCACTTCAACTTTCCTGAGGAAAAGATATGTTATCAAGTTATGTTTCTTTGCAACATAATTTCAAAGAGTAAAACATGGGTTTCCTGGTTATATGATTTGTAATGTTTAAAGGAAAAAGTTGAAAACATAAAAAAGAAAGAAACAAGCAATGTTGAAATGGTTCTTACATTATAGCAGGTTTTTTTTTTTATCTTACATTTATTCTTTGTCTCTAAATATTCTAGTAGCAACGTGAGTTAGCTTCTCTTTTCAATATATACTACAGAAAAAGAATAAAGATTCCATTAAAATCATTTGACAGTAACTGGTGAATAACTGTTGAAGTTCAATAATGATATAACTCTGGTTTGGATGTTATCTAAGGAGATTTTAGCTATAGTAATTTTTAAAAGACTATTACTTCAAATCAAATTATTAAAAATTGACTACCTGTATCTAACTTAACAAACATTTTTGAACACACACTAAGAGTTAACCACTAATTTAGAGCAGGTAATGGATATAATACCTAATTGCATATTTCTTTTTTTAATAATAATTTTTAAGAAATTTTTAAAAGATACTTATATTGCATAAATGTTACACAAAAACTATAGGGATTCCCATATGCCCCACACCCCACACCTCCCACACCCTCCCACATAAACATCCTTCATTAGTATGGCACATTCTGTGCCACATTCAGTGTAGGTTGTTCATACAATCTGAGGAATTTTTCCATTGCTTTTCCACTGTCTAGTTTGTTGGCATAAAGTTGTTCATAGTATCCTGTTATGATCTTTCTTATTTCTGTGGGGTCTGTAGTAATGTCCTCATTTTCATTTTTTAAATTTTATTTATTTGCATCTTCTCTCCTTTTTTCATCAGTCTAGCTAAGGATTTGCCAAATTTGTTAATCTTGAAGAACCAACTTTGGTTTTGTTAATTTTCTCTACTGCTTTTCTGTTCTCAATTTCATTTATTTCTGCTCTGATCTTTGTTATTTCATTCTTTCAGCATTCTTTGTGAAAAGATTGCTTTTCTTTTTCTAGTTACTCCAGCTGTTTAGTTAGATCATTTATTTTAGCTCTTTCTTTTTTTTTTTTAAGTAAGCATTGAGGGTTTTAAATTTCCCTTTCAGCCCTGCCTTCATTTCTTCTCATAGGTTTTGATATGTTGTGTTCTCCTTTTCATTCTTCTCAAGATATTTATTTACTTCTCTCACAATTTCCTCTTTGACCCACTGATTATCTAAGAGTGTGTATTTTGCTATCCATATATTTGTGGACTTTCCCTTTTTCCCCTTCCTGTTTATTTCCAACTTTATTCTTTTATAATCAGAGAAAATGCTTTGCATAATGTTGATCTTGTTGAATTCATTTTGAAATCTGCTTTGTGACACAACGTATGGTCTATCCTAGGGAATGATTCATAAGCACTTGAGGAGAATGCATATTCTGCTATTTTGGGGTGCAATGTCCTGTGTATGTCTATTAGGTTTAATCCATTAATCATCTTATTCAAGCTCTCTGTTGATTTATTAATCCCCTGCCCATAAGTTCTATCCAGTGTTGAGTGTGGTGTATTGAAGTATCCAACTATCATTGTAGTGACATGAATTTCTCCCTTCAATTTTGCCAGTGTTTGTGTCATGTAATTTGGGGCATCCAGTTAAGTGCATACACATTTATTATTGTTATTTATTCCAGATGAATGACTTATTTTATGAACATTTAAGGTCTTTCCTTGTCTCCAATAACTATGTTGCTTGTAAAGTCTATTTCATTCAATATAAGAATAGATCCTCCAGATTTAAAAAAAAATTTTTTTTTGTTACTACATGCATGGAATATCTTTCAGGCCTTCACTTTCAATCTATTGGTATCCTTGGGTCTAAATTGAGTCTCTTGTAGACAGCATTTAGACAGCTCATATTTTATTATTCACACTGCCAGTCTGTGTCTTTTTTGGGTGCAGTTTAATCCATTAACATTCAATGTTATTACTTTAAAGTCAGTTCTTACTTCACCCATTTTGACCTTTGCATTTTATCTGGTATTTTTTAATCACTGTTTTTATATCAGTTAGTTTTACTGATATAAAATCATTTCTAGACTCTCTTCCAAGCCTCTCTCTCCTGTCTTTTCTATTCACACTGCAGCACTCCCTTTAGTATTTCTTGCAACACTAGTCTCTTCTTTACAAACTCTCTGAATTTCTGTTTTTACGTGACCATTCTAAACTCATCTTCATTTTTGAAAGATAATATTGCCAGATATAAGATTCTTGGCTGACAGTTTTTCTCTTGAAGTATCTTAAATATATCACACCACTACCTTCTTGCCGCCACAATTTCAAATGAGAAATCAGCATTTAATCTTATTGGGTATCCCTTGTATGTGAAACATCACTTTTCTCTTGCTGCTCTCAGAATTCTCTCTTTGTCTTTTGCATTTGACATTCCAATTCACATGTGTCTTGGAGTTGATCTATTCAGATTTATTCAGATGGGAGTATGTTCCACTTCTTGAACATGGATATCTATGTCCTTCAATATGATTGGGAAATTTTCTACCATTATTTCTTCAAATGTATCTTTTGCCCCATTTTTCCTTCTCTTCTACTTCAGACACAACCATGACATCTATGTCTGCATGTCTCTTGCCATCATTTAGTTCCGTAAGACCCTCTTAAATTTCTTCCATAGTTTTCTTTATCTGTTCTTTTGCATGTTCACCTTTGGAGGCCGTGTCTTCAAGCTCACTTATCCTTTCTTCGGCCTCCTCAAATCTGCTCTTTTAATTTCATTTATTATGCCTTTCATTCCCATAAGATCTGTTATTTTTCTATGTATGCTTTCAAATTCTTCTTTGTGCTTAATCATTGTCTTCTTAATATCCTTAATCTCCTTAGCCATTTCATTGAATTTATTAAGAAGGTTGGTTTGAGATTGGAGTGTCTCAATTCCTTTATGGTCACTGGAGGCTAATCTTGTTCTTTTAACTGGGCCATATCTTCCTATTTCTTGGAATAGATTGTAATTTTTTGTCGGTGTCTTCTCATGTGGCTTAAAGGATGTATTTTTTCTGGGCACGGTTTCTCTCATTAGTTTAGGGCTTTCTTGCACTTTCTTTCTTGTCGGTTGTGTAGTAGGAGTTGAGGATATACTTGGTACTGTAAGCTGTGAATCCTGAAGCTTCCCACATTGCCTCAGGTATCAATGAAGCTCCTCCCACATTTCTCCTCTCCCAGGGTCAGTTACAAAGCCACAGGCACGTGTAGTAATCAAAACTTTGCAGGCCAAGACCATCTATTGTTGCCCAGAGAGACTGATGAATCTTCATGACCTTCCTCCCCTTCCTGAGCTGGATGCAGCTGCAAGTGTGGGCAGCAAACTAAGCCATGCAGGTCAAAACAGACCACAGATGATCAGTAGACTAATGTAGTTCTGCCCCCCTTCTCCCCTGCCAAGGGTGGGGATGGACCCTCTAGAGTGCCCAAGATTCTATTCTGTGTGGGGCAAAAGTCCCTGAAGTTTCCTTGAGTGCCTGAAGGAGTATTGTCCCTTCTGTCTTTTAAGGGGTGAGGACAGAACCACAAGCACCTATCAAACCAGTCCATGCAGGTTGAAAGCCCCTACAGGTGCCCAGAGAGGCAAAGGAAACACAACTTCCCTCCTATCCTATTGGGAAGAAGGCAGGGAGCTGCAGGGGTCCAAGTATTCAGTCTGTGAGAGCTGAAAGTGTCTGCAGTTGCCTAGAGAGGCTGGGGAAAAACCATCCCCCTCCTATTCAGTGGGGGTGGGGGTGGGGCCACTGGCATTCAACAAATCAGTCCATGTGAGCCAAAAGCACTTGTAGTTGCCCAGAGAAGCTGAAGACACACAGTCACTCTCCTGTACTATTGGAGGGTAAGGATGGAGGCCCAGGTGTCCAACTACCCAGACTGTGCTAGCTGAAAGCACCTGCAGTTGCACAGAGAGGCTGGTGCAGGTCCCCCCAGGTTCCTCCTTGCCAGAGTTGGGCTATGTTGACTGATTTTGAATGTCAAACCCACCTGGCATTTCTGGGATAAATCTTACTTGGTCATGATATATGTTCTGTTGCATTTTTCCTGAACTTGATTTAAAAATATTTTGTTAAGGATTTATTTAACATAAATGCATGAGGGATATTGATCTATATATATTTTTTAATGCCAAGTTATGGTGGAAGAGTTATGCTGTTCTTATAAAATGAGTTGGTGAGATTTTTCTCTTCTCTTCTATTTCCTAGAAATATTTTTTTAAGTTTGGTGCTATTTCTTCTTTAAATGTTTGATGGGATTCACCACCAAAAACAATTCAGCTTGGAGTTTTCTGTGTGTGTGTGTGTGTGTGTGTGTGTGTGTGTGTGTGTGTGTATAAAGCTGCAAACTGTAAATTCTGTTTCTTTAATGGATAATAGAACATTCAGAGTTTCTTTTTAATTTTTGGTCAATCACATAAATTGCATTTTTCTAGGAATTACATATTTCACCCAAGTTGTAGAACTTGAAAACATAAAGCTGTTTATACTATTCTTTCATCATCTGAAGGATCTGTACTGATATATTCTTTTCTTCTCAATATTAAAAATATCTGTTTTCTCTCTCTCTTTTTTTTTTTTTTGATCAATATATCTGGGACTATAAGTTTTACTAATCATTTTAAAGAATCGTTTATTTTTTCTAAATTTTTTTCTTTCTTTTTATTACGTTGTGATTAAATTCTATTCTTCTCTTTCCCATTTCCTTCCTTCTACTTAGATTTTGTTTAAATTTGTTCTTCCTTTCTCTACCTCTAAACGTGTAAACTTAGTTTGCTGATTTTAGGACCTTCTTCCTTATGGATATAAGAAATACAAAGTCTTCTCAAAATCTGTCATTCAGTGGCGGCTGCTATGTATTTTTAAAAAAATAATATCTTCCATTCTTTTTATCTTCCTATTCTATCTTCCTCCCTGCCCTTTCTCCCCAAACTCTCGTGATGCTCAGATTCATTCACTCACTTTGCAAATGTTTATTGAGACCTTGCCATGTACTGTTCTCAGGACTGAAGGTAACTTAGGAAAAAAATAAAAGCAGACAGAAATCCTTGAACTCATGGTGCTGATATGTTAGTGTGTGCTAAAAGCTGACTTTGCTGAATTCTTCCAATAAATCAGACACTGTTATAAGTATTTTAATTGTATTTGTTCTTTAATTCTTACAAAAACTTCAGGAGGTGATGAATTTATCAGGAGGAATATGACCAATTTAGGTGAGGATAGTGATGTTGTAAAAGCTCTTTAGTTTCATCTGATGTCTATCACAAATGCAAATGTTTGTTTTGTTAGTCTTGACTAAGGGAATAATAACAGTAAAGTAGTAGTTTACCTCTTAAAAGCCCATTATTTTTCTCTGAAGTTTTCCTATACCAGCTTAATCCATGTTAAACAAATTACCTACTTACAAGAGTCCTTGTAATTATGTGGAGGCTGGTATGGCCAGTTTTATTCAGTTTTAAAAATAAATGGAGAGTGGGAGGCAAAATTACTCACATAAAGTCACATTCACAGACTTCTGGTTGCTAGCTTGCTTTTCTTCCTACCATTATCTTTGTAGAGTAATTTAAACTAAACTAATGTGTATGGCTTGCATATGTGTGCATGCAGATATGCTCATGAAGGTGAAGACAGGTATGTAAGGGCAAATAAATGTGTATCTCTATACTAACTGGGAAAATTTTACCATTCTAGGTAAAGTTCAAAGTTTAAGTTCTCAGGGTTTAATGTGATAGTGAGCCTCCTTGCATCTTGAAATTCTGACAACTGTTAACAGGAGGTTTTCCACCTCTGGGGACCACTTTAGAATGTGGTATCATTGATGTGCTTGGTGTGGCAGTGGGTCTTCCTGCTGCATCCTGGGAATGGAAAGGAGGGTAAATTGGGAGCTATATGATCTGACAACTCAGCTCTGAGAGAAGAAGCCTGGGAAACAGTGGTAATTTTTCTGTTTTTTCCATGAACAATAATTCTGTTATGAGTTTTCCTGTGCATGTGAGAAACTCTTCCTGCAAGCCATACTTAGGTGCAGATTTGCTGTGTTATGCAAATATTCAACTTTACCAAAAAAAAAAAAAGCCAAATTGTTTTGCAAGTGATTATACCACTATTCACTCCCACTAACTATGTATAAGAGATTCTGTTAATCTACATCCTTGCCAACACATGATATTTCCAGGACTTCTTAATGTTTTGCAAATCTGGAGTGTGTAATTTCATGATTATTACTAAGGTTGAACATATTTTCATGTTTCTTGTCATATATGCTTCCTTTTCCAGTAAATGCCTTTTATATCTTTAGCCTGTTATTCTGTTGAGTTGCTAGTATTCAAAAAATTTTTGGCATATATTTTGGATATCAAACCTTTGTCACTTCTATGTGTGCAAGTAGCTTCTCTAGCTTGCAGCTTGTCTTTTCATTTTATGATGTTAAGCATTTTTATTTTCAATGTAGTTAATACTTTCATATTTTCTGCTTTCATTAGTGCTTTCTATGCCTCATTTTAGAAATACCTTTCTTAAGTCAAGTTTGGAAAATTTTATTCCAAAAACTTAAAGTTGTGTCTTTTCCATTTAAGTTGGAATTCCACCTGAAATTGATTGTTGGAATTGTTATGAAGTGAGTCCATTTCATTTTTCCCTATATGGATATCTAAATGCTCCAGTATCATTTATGGAGTAATTCTTCTTTTCTCCATTGCTCTTCAATGCCACTTTTGTCATATATCAACTTTTTGTGTTTGTGTGGGTCTGTTTCTGGACCAATCCTACACCCTTTTAATTACTATGTTTTTATAGCATCTATTTTTTATTTACTTTTATATGTTTTATTTTGGAAACATATAAAACACACAGACATATATATAATATCTATATAGCACAATATTTACCATTTTAACCACTTTTATATTTACACTTCTGTGGTATTAATTATACTATTAACACTATCATCCATTACCAAGATGTTTTTCATAACCCCAAATAGAAACCCTGTACCAATTAAACAAAAATTCCCCATTACCCTTTCCCCCTGGCCTGGATACTTGCTAATCTACTTCATGTCTGTATGAATTTGCTTATTCTAGGTATTTCTTATAACTGGAATCATACAGTATTTTCCCTTTTATGTCTGGCTTATTTCATTCAATAAAATGATTTCAAGGCTTTACCCATATTGTAGCATGTATCAGAACTTCATTCCTTTATAAGGATTAATAATATTCCATTGCATATTTTTACCACAATTTGTTTATCTCTTCACCAGTCTTAGTACACTTGGATTCTTTCCACCTGTTGGCTATTGTGCATAATGCTGCTATGAACATTTGTATACAAGTATCTGTCTGAGTTCCTGTTTTCCATTCTTTTGGGTATATACCTAGAGGTGGATTGCTGGGTCATATGGTAGTTCTATGTTTAACTTTTTGGGAAATATAGTAAATCATGATCTCTGGATGGACAAATACTTTTTAGGAATATGTAATATGTAGATCAACAGGCCCTTTCATCTTTAAGACAATTTTAAAAGTAACTTCTTAAATTCTACAAAATAATCTATTGGAATTTTATTTGGAATTACATTGAATTTTTTATCAATTTGGGGAAAACATACATTTTCTGGTACTGAGAATCAAGGTTGTGAGTATGGAATAATTTACTGTTCATATATTTAATGGACTATACAGTCCTTTGCAAAATGTAAAGGCATAGAATTCTGTGAGAGTGACTTATTAAAGAAACATTCCTTGGAAAACCTGGAAGGAGGAGGAAGCTAAACAAAGAAGAAAACTTTTGTCAAGTCTGGTAGAGAGTAACTTCAGCCTGATCTTGCAAGGCAATTCCAGAGTGAAAGCCAAGCCTGAAGTGGTGATTTTAAGCAAGGGAGTAGAGATTTCATACTCCCATATCCTTTAGACATTAGTTAATGACTCCTCTTGGATTGGCGTGGAAGTATAAATTCCAAGGCACTTTTTCTGTCAATTAATATTGTCCAAATGGACTTCAGTAGCCTCAGGGCTTTAGGTGCTAGCTTCTGGAAGTGAAAGCACATAAAAGTCATGGGTAAAAATAAAGCATGTTAAAAGGGGATATGAAGAGATATGGCCAGACGCTGACATTCTGCTATACTCTCCATTTATTTGGGGGTTCTTTAACGTTTTGAAATCAAGTTGATAAATTTTTGCATCCAGATATTTTGATTAAATTTATTCTTAGGATCCTTATGGTTTTGTTGCTATTGTAAATAGTGTCTTTTAAAAATGACATTTTCTAAATGATGATATATAGAATTCAATAATTTTTACTGTTAAACTCAGAGCCAGACATATTATTAAGCTCTTATTGATAATAATTTAGGATTTTCTAGCAAACAATATATATATCATCTGTGAATAATGTTGGTTTTGTGTATTTTTTAAATTTTTTTGACAGCTCTGGGTAGGAATTCTAGTACAGTGTTAAATATGAAAAGTAAGACTGAGATGCCTGTCTTCTTCCTGATTTTAAATGGGATGTTTCTAAATTTCCCAATTAATAATGATGTTCACTGTAGGTTTTCTGTATATAAACTTTGCTAGGTTAATAAAGTTTCCTCTATTCGAAATTTTCTAATAGTTCTTATGGAGATTGAATGTTAATATTGTTTTCCTTCAGAAAAAAATGCCCAAAATAACTTCATGAGGAGGCTTTCAAACTAATAAGTAATAAAATTAAATATAAAACAACAATAAGATGTCACTTAGGACATTAGTAAAATTCCTTTCTGGGAATATCTAAACTATTGATTCAATTCTTTAGTAGTTAATAGAAATATTAAGGCTTTCTATTTTGTTTTTGGTAAAAAAATATATATAGTTAGTTCATTTCATTAAATATATTCATGAAATACCTTCATATTTTTATATTGGTGGTGATGGAGGGACATCCTTGGAGAATTTTCCTTTTTCTTGAGAGACCAGCAAAGTCAAAGAACCTAGTATAATGCTTCTATAGTGCCATATTTGATTTTTATATTGACACAGAGCATTTAGTTGATCTATATGCCAGAAATTCCATATACAATACTTGAAATATTCTGAAAGAGAAGTGAGAATTCCACATTGGGGAATATTTAGTAATGATAAAATTATTTATTTGATAAACTTTCACATATTTTGATGAATTGCAGTTTATGTGAATCTCATTTAAAGATTATTTTATATTACTGAGTTTCAACTAACCATGGTGGAATAAACCTATCCTTAAAAGGTTTTCTGAAAATAACCTCTGGATTGAAATAATATAATAAGGCAAACACAAGAAAATAACATCCCCTATAGATAATTATAATTATAGATAATTATATAGATCTATGATTATAGAAAATTATAAATCTTATAATGAGGTAATTCTGCCTTATCATATAAAGTATAAAGTCATTAAATTTATCAACATATTTAAATATATTTTATTTCATATTTTCCCATTCTTATTTTTGATGTACATAAAATATAAAAAATACTTGTTAATTAAATACAAATGTAAATATATTTATATTTGTTTTTAAATAATAGAGGTAGCTTAAGAAGAGGATAAATTATTCCTATATTATCCTATGTTTGTTTATTTCCTCACATTAATTACAATGTGTATTTATTTCTTTGTTTCTTTACTTATTTATTGTCTTTCTCTCCCAATAAATTTTAAGCTCCTTAAGGGCATGGACTGTCTCTGTCTTGTCCACTACAGCATTCTCAGCACCTATCTGGCATGTAAGAACAATTGCAAACATTTATTTAGCACATGTTATGTGTAAGTTAGTGTTCTAAGTTCTTTTTATACATTGTTTCTTTTAATCATCACAATACCTCTCTGAGTCAAATATATATATTATCCCAATTTTATAGATGAGTAAACTGAGGCATAGAGAGGTTAAATAACAGACCCGAGAACACAGGGCCATAAATACTGGAGTCTATGATTGGACCCACATGCTCTAACTCCAGAGCATGCACTCTTCACTGCTGCTGGTAAGTGCTAGGTAAATATTTGATGCACAGAATATAGTAATATATAGAAATTTAATTTTCATTTTGCATGACAGTGATTTGGGTTCTGGTTTTAATTATGTCATGGAGGTCTGTTAAAAGACCCAGAGGTTTTTTGAGTAGAATGATGCATAATCTTTGAAGGGAAAGGGGAAAGTTATGAGGCCAACACATGATCAGAAAATGCAATGTGTTCAGAAAATCATTGTATCTTTTGCTCCCAAGTACTCCAAAGTTTACACTGGCTAACCCTGTTTCATCCAGGTGGGACCTTGTTACTTAAGGTTGAAAGTGATGGACCCAGGTTCGGGCTTGCTCCACAGAATGTTCTCAGTGATCCTTTATCTTGCTCTGCTCATTGTCTAGCCAGGTGAAGATGACCAGCACAGGTCCTGAAACCCTGTGTGACTGGAGGGACCATAAGATAGAATGGGCCTGTACTTGGGAGTCACTGCTTGACAGAGAGCTGCCCAGGAGATCAACCTTATTAGGCATATCTGCATCAGTCTTATTTCATAAGAGAAATGAACTCTTTCTGGGATTAATTCACTAAAATTTAAGGCATATTGTTTCAACAGAGCATTTCTTACCCATCCCAATTAATTCAGGGAGTGAACACATGGGATTACTAATGAATTTATCCAAGAAAATGAGGAAGGGAAGGGGTAGGGGTGGGGCCACTTAGGAAGGCCTGTGTGAATGGCCCATCCTGAGGAACATTACTTGTGGTACCAGGAGCTCATCTAGGCAGAGTCCCTGCCAGGCTGCTGGCTGTACCACAGGGCTGCACAGTCACCATCCTTTTCCACAATCCTCCCTGCTACCCGAAGCCATGAGGGTGAGCTCTTCACAACCTTATAATGAACAAAGGTGGTAATGGATGAAAATCTTTTGCAAAATCTAATGCAGATAAGAGATAAGTTCCTTGCTATTAATAGCCTAAGCTGTAGGTTGCCTCTGGGTTATGGCATTGGGAGCTCTTAGAAAGCTTCCTGACTCCAAACTACCTGCCCAGAATACACCATTTTTTCTTCTAGATTGCCACACCATGAAAGAAGGAGCCATGCCATGGTTTTTCCTATTTGATACTCATCCCCAAGCCCCACTGTGCACAGTGGAAAGCTCAGAGGTGCTCTGTTCCTCTTGAATGGAAAGATGTACAGATGAACTAAAGCCCACAGAGATAAAGTAACTTAGATGAATCTGTAGGTTATCTAAATTGGGTCCTAGCTCTTAACCTTGAACTTTTTCCCCATCCTTTTGATACCTTCCTAGAGATTTTCTTATCTATAAAATGAGATGTTTGACCTATATAAACTCTAAAATGTCTCTTCCAGATTTTATATTCCACAATTGGAAGAAAAACTTAGTAGGTTGCCTAGAGTTTCATTTTTACAATTCCCTTATGCATCCTTTGAGAAATGAAAGACCAAAGGGAGGAAGAATAGAGAAATACATGGGTCATCCTAGGCCCACCTTGGAGTAAGTCCTACTAATTTCGAGGAAAACATTTTCATAACACTTTAATTTTTCTAATTAGAGAAATTGCAACTTTACAAAAAAATCATGTAAATAATACACCATTCTCATATATCTGTTCCCCTCATTATTAACACTTTGCATTGGTGTGTTCCCTTTGTTACTATTGATTAAAGAACTATATAAATGTAGTATTAACTCTAGGTCATAGTATATATTAGGGTGCCTTTTTTTTTCTGGTATACCACCCTGTCATTAACACTTTGCATTAGTGTGGTACATTTGTTATAATTCATGAAAGAACATTTTTAATGTATTATTTATCCCAGCCCATCATCTACAACAGGGTTCATTGTGTTGTCCATTCCCATGCTTTACCTATTAACTACAGTACATCATTTAGAATAGGATTCAGTGTGTTGTTCAGGCCTATCTTTTGTCTTTTAATTTTTATTTTAGTAATATAAATGAGTGACAATTTTCCTTCTTAGCCAATTTCACATATAAAACACATTACTGTTAATCATGTTCACAATATTGTACTACCATTATAACTATTCATTTCCAAAATTTTACAACCCACACAAATAGAAAATTCTGTACAAATTAAGCATTAACTCCCCATTTTCTACTCCCAACACAGTCCGTAGTAACCTACATTCTAGATTCTAACTCTATGAGTTTGTTTATTCTAAATATTTCATATCAGTGATATCTTAATATATTCAAGGTTTATCCAAGTTGTTGCATGAACTAGAACTTCATTCCTTTTTAATGCTGAATAATATTCCATTGTATGTGTATGCCACATTGTGTTTATTACATTCTTTTGGCAATTGTAAATAATGCTGCTATGAACATCAGTGTACAAATCCCTGCTCAAATCCCTGCTTTGAATTCTTTGAGGTATAAACCTAAAAGAGGGATTGCTGGGTCTTACGGTAATTATATATTAAGATTTCTGACAAACTGCCAAACTATCTTCCATGGAGGTTGAACAATTTTACATTCCCACAACAAAGAATGGGTGTTCCTATTTCTCTGCATGCTTTCCAACACTTGTAATTTTCTTTTTTTTTTTTTAATAGTAACCATTCTACAGGGTGTGAAATGGTATCTCTTATGGTTTTGATTTGTATTTCCCTAATATCTAGTGATGCTGAACATCTTTTCATGTATTTTTTTAGCCATTTGTATATCCTCTTTGGAGAAATATCTATTCAAATATTTAGCTCAATCTTTAATTGGGTTGTTTGACATTTTATTGTTGAGTTGTTGGGTTTCTTTACGTATTCTGGA
>JAQZBX010033215.1:0-25476 GCA_029593785.1 Cabassous unicinctus | reverse complement strand
TCATTTTTTTAAATTCCACCTTTTTTATTCATACTCCTTTGTAAATTTTTTAAAAGACTTTTCACTCTTATTACTTATTTATTTCCCTGGTTCTTTTATGTTTCCTTTTCTATCTTTTCTTTTATTATTGCTATTATTCTTTTTCACTTCTTCTCTATTTCCTTTTCTATGGTCTTAATATTTTTTCAAGGGAACACAGACAACTACAAGGATATAGAATAAGTGGAACCAAGTGTCCAGGAGGAACCTTAACACAAAACAAAACAAAATAAAACCCTAGAGTAGAAAGAAAAGCTGACAATCTGAATAAGGCCATCAAGATAAACAAATGCCTAGACCCCGCCCCCCTCCAAATAAAAAATTGCAAGCCATACTAAGACACAAGAGGCATGGCCCAGTCTAAAGAACAAATTAAACAACAGGAGAGATGCAGAACATGGAAGAACTAATCAAGGATGTCCAAAAAAATATCATGAATCAACTTAATGACGTGAAGGAAGAGATAAAGAATATTAGGAAAACACTAGGGGAACATACTGAAGAAATCATAAACATACATAAAAATATAACAGATCTGATGGTGATGAATGGTACATTGCAAGAAATAAAAAATACACTGAAAGCAAATAACAGCAGATTTGAACAGGCAGAGGAAATAATAAGGAACGTTGAAGATAGTACATCTGAAATCAGACAGATAATAAAATAGGTAAATAAAAAGACAGAAAAAATCCAGCAGAGACTCAAGAAATTGAATGACAAAATGAAACATACAAACATATGCATTATAGGCAACCCAGAAGGAGGACAGAAGGGAAAGGGGGCAGAAGGAGTGTTGGAGGAAATAATCGCTGAAAATTTCCCAACTCTTCTGAGGGAAGTGGATGTACATGTCCAGGAAATGCAGCCCACTCCAAACAGTATAAATCCTAACAGGCCTACCCTGAGACTTATACTTATCAAATTGTCAAATGCTCAAGACAAAGTGAGAATACTGAAAACAGCAAAAGAAAGAGATCCATCACATACAAGGAAAGCCCAAAAAGATTAGGTGCTGATTTCTCATCTGAAACCGCGGAGGTGTGAAGGCAGTGGTTTGACATAGTTAAGATGCTAAAAGAAAAAAAAAACCTTTCAGCCAAGAATTCTGTATCAAGCAAAGCTGGCATTCAAAAATAAGAGGGAGTTCAAAATATTCACAGGTAAACAGAAATTAAGAGAGTTTGTCAACAAGAAATCTATCCTTCAAGAAATACTAAAATGAGCTCTGCAGATTGAAAGGAAAAAAACAGGACAGAGAGGGTTGGAAGAGAGTGTAAACAGGAAGACTATTAGTAACAATAATTAAAAAGATAAAAAGAGAAATAACAAAATGTAACATACATAAAACTAAACAAAATATGACTAATGTAAGCAATGCCTTGACAGTAATAACATTGAATATTAATAGATTAAACTTTCCAATCAAGAGACACAGATCAGTAGAATGGATAAGGAAATATGACACATCTATATACTGCCTACAAGAAACTCACTTTAGATCCAGGGACTCAAGGAAGTTGCAAGAGAATGGTTGGAAAACAATTTTACATGCAAACAATAACCAAAAATGGTGGGATAGCTATACTAATATAGGACAAAATAGATTTTAAATGCAAAACTATTGTTAGAGACAAAGAAGGACACTATATACTAATAAAAGGGGTAATCTATAAAGAAGAAAGAACAATCATAAACATTTATGCAACTAAGCAGGGCTCCCCAGAATACAAGAGGCAAACATTGGAAAAACTAAGAGGATAAATAGATACCTCTATAATTATAGTGGGGGTCTTTTATATACCACTATCACCATTAGACAGAACATCTCAACAAGGGGCAATAAGAAACAGACCTTGAATTATATGTTAGATGATCTAGACCTAATAGACATATTCAGAACATTACACACAAAATAGCAGTATATACATTCGTCTCGAGTGCACATGGATAATTCTCCAGGATAGATCACATGCTATGTCACAGATCAACTCTAAATGAATTCAGAAAGATTGAAATTATACAAAGTAATTTCTCTGACCACAATGGAATGAAGCTGGGAATCAATAAGGGTGTGTCAGAATAGGCACAAAGATATGGAAGTTAAACAACACACTCTTAGACTAGGCAATCAGTGGGTCAAGCAGGAAATTGCAAAAGAAATCAGAAAGGAATAAAAATGGGAACACATCATATCAAAACCTATGGGATGCAGCAAAAGCAGTGCTGAGAGAGGAATTTATGCCCATAAATGCCTATATTTAAAAAGAAAGAGCTAAAATCAAAGACCTAACTGCATACCTGGAGGAACTAGAAAAACAACAACAAACTAATCCCAAAGCAAGCAGAAAGAAGGAAATAGCACAGATTAGAGCACAGCTAAATGAAATTGAGAATAAAAAAAAACTAGAAAACATTAACAAAACCAAAAGGTGGTTCTTTAAGGAGATTAATAAAATTAACAAATCCTTACCTGACTAACAAAGAAAAAAAGAGAAGATACAAATACATAAAATAAAAAATGAGGGAGGGGATATCACCACTGATGCCACAGAAATAAATAGTATCATAAGAGGATACTGTATTAGTCAGCCAAAGGGGTGCTGATGCAAAATACCAGAAATCGGTTGGCTTTTATAAAGGGTATTTATTTGGGATAGAAGCTTACAGTTACCGGGCCATAAAGCATAAGTTTCTTCCCTCAACAAAGTCTATTGCCATGTGTTGGAGCAAGACAGCTGCTGACGTTTGCCAGAGTTCAGGCTTCTTGGGTTCCTCTCTTCCTGGGGCTCAGTTCCTCTCTGGGTTCAGCTCCCTGTTTCCTCCACAAAGTCAGCTGTAGACTCTCAGGTGAATGGCTCATCTCTTCCAGGGGCCTTCTCTCCATCCTCATGACCAAGCTCCTCTGTGTGCTTGCTTCCCCGGGCTCCAGCATTAAAACTCAGCTTCAGAACTCCAATTAAAAAAACAACAACAACTCCATCTCTGTTTTTACCAAGTCTTTTATCTTTGAAACCCCACCCACCAAGGAGTGGGGCTCAATGTCCTACTGATGTGACCCAATCAATGCCCTAATCATAACTTAATCATGCCCAGATGAACAGACCAATTTACAAGCATAATCCAAGATCTATTTTTGGAATTCATAACTATATCAAACTGCCAAACTGCTACAGATACTTTGAAAAATTGTATGCCAACAAGATGGATAACTTAGATGAAATGGGCAAATTTCTAGAAGCACACAAGCAGCCTAAATTGATGAAAGAAGAAACTGATGAACTCAACAGACCAATCACAAGTAACTAGATTGAATTAGCCATCCCAAAACTCCCAACTAAGAAGAGCCCAGGTCCAAATCGTTTCACAAGTGAATTCTACCAATCATTCTGGAAAAAACTAACACCAATCCTGCTTAAACTCTTCAAAAAAATACAATCAGAGGGAACATTACCTAATTCATTCTATGATGCCAACATCACCCTAATACCAAAGACACATAAAGAAGCCACAAGAAAGCTACAGACCAATCTCTCTGATGAACCTGGATGCTAAAATCCTAAACAATAGACTGACTAATTGTATTCAACAACACATCAAACAAATTATACACCATGACCAAGTGGATTTCATCCTTGGTATGCACAGATGGTTCAACACAAGAAAAATCAATCAATGTAATACCACATTAACACATCCAAAGAAAAAATCACATAATCATCTCTATTGATGCAGAAAAAGCATTTGACAAAATACAGCATCCTTTCTTGATAAATACACTTCAAAATATAGGAATAGAAGGAAACTTTCTCAACATAGTAAAGCTGTGAAAAACCCACAGCTAACATCATATTCAATAGTGAAATGCTGAAGGCTTTCCCTGTAAGATCTGGAACAACACAAGGATGCCCACTGTCACCGCTCTTATTTAACATTGTTTTAGAAGTATTTGCTTGAGCACTTAGACAAGAAAAAAAAGAAATAAAAGGCATCGAAACTGGAAAAGAAGAAGTAAAAATTTCACCATTTGCAGATGACATGATTGTATAAACAGAAAGCCCTGAGAAGTTTACAAAAAGTTTCTAGATCTGATAAACAAATTCAGTAATGTGGTAGGATATAAGATCAACACGCAAAAATCAGTAGCATTTCTGTATACCAATAATGAGCAATGCTCCCACTCAATGGGGGAAAATATTTGGTAACCATTTATCCAATAAGGGTCTAATATCCATCATATATAAGGAAATTCTACATCTTGAAAATAAAAAGGCAACCAGCTTATTTGAAAATAGTACAAGGGATTAGAATAGACAATTCTCCAAAGAAGAAATACAAATGGCTAAAAAGTACATGAAAAGATGCTCAACATCACTAGCTATTAGGGAAATGCAAATCAAAATACCATCTTACACCTATTAAACTGGTGGCTATTAAAAAACAGAACTACAAGTGTTGGAGAGGATGTAGAGGCAATGGAATATTTATCCACTGCTGGTGGGAATGTAGAATGATGCAGCCATTGTCGAAGACAGTTTGGCAGTTCCTTAGGAAGCTAACTATAAAACTGCCATATGATATAGAAATCCCACTTCTGGGTATATACCAAGAAGAATTGAAAGTAGGGACACAAACAGATATATGCATAACAATGTTCATAGTGGCATTATTCACTATTGCCAAAAGTTGGAAGCAACCCACGTGTCCATCAACAGATAAATGTATAAGCAAATTGTGGAATATACATACAATGGAATGTTACTCAACTGTAAGAAGGAATGCAACATTAACATGGGACAACATGGATGAATCTTGAAGACTTTATGTTGAGTGAAGTAAGCAGTCACTAAAGGACAAATATTATATGACTTCACTGATATGACTTAAGCAAATTGAGCAGATGCACAGAGCTAGAGTCTGGAAGATAGGTTACCAAGACTCAGAAAGGGAGTAAAGGGTGGTGAGCCGATGCTCAATATGGGCAAAATCTATGGTAAGGTGGAAGAGTGGTGGTTGGGCAGTTGATGGGGGTGATAGTGGTACAGTGATGTGATTGGGTTCAATGGTTCTGGAATGTGAGGTGGAGTAGGGTTGGGGGCTTGGGTTGGACTATCCATGGAACTAGGGGGAGGGCTGGAGGAAGGAGCAGGTGAACTCTGGGGACTTGGTCTGTGGTTTAAACTACAATGGTGGAAATATTTTTTTTGGCAAATATGGCAGGGGAGGGTTACTGGTGCAGGGTGTCAGGGTGGGGGGATATGTGGGATAGGGCACACCTGGGGCATGCTTCTACGGAATATGAAAATGTTCATTTTGTCATAGTGTGTTATCTCAGTGTGAGGAGACCCACAGAGTAAACAAGAAAATATTAAACTCCCATACTGGGCAGTCCTGCTATGTTCTCAATTAGAAGGACAAGAATTTCTCAAGGACATAAGTAGTACTTACTAAAAGTAAACAGAACAATATGTCAAGCCCTCAATATTATGGCATGTAACCATGAACCTTATTCTTCAAAAATTGAAACTTACTGATTACCATAGGTTCTGAGGGGAAGGGGAGGGAAGAGTAGAATAGATGGAACATAGGGCATTGGAATTATTCCGCATGACCTTACAATAATGGATACAGGCCATTTTAAAATCTGTCAAAACCTATAAAAGTATACAGCGCAAAATATAAACCACAATGTTAAACCACTGACATGGTTAGTAGCAATGCTTCAATATTTGTACATCAATTGTAGCAAATGTCCACACACATTTAAAATGGTATTAATAGGGGAAAGTGGGAGAGGGGAAGGCAGTTGGGTATATGGGAATCCCTTATATTTTCTGTGTGACTTTTCTGTAACCTAAAGCTTCCTTGAAGATAAAGGAAAAAAAGTAAGACAATGGGGGACATACAGAAGTCATTGTCATTGTACATAAAAGATAACAGATCTTACAGTGAAGAAAGACTCAATTTTTTCATTTTTTATTTCTGCATTTTATTGTTTATTATTATATTTTCTTATTTTGGTCTATTTATTTTTTTTTTTTGGCTTTGTTTCTGGGAAAGTTTTGGATCACAGAAGTGTCACAACTGTGGCTGGGGAGGATCACTGGTGTGGGGTGTCACTGATGTGGGTATGTGTGGGGAGGGGTCCCCTGGCATGACTCTATGTCATATGAATATGTTCACGTGGTCCTGGGGGGTTTTCTTGGTGGGTGGAGACCCACACAATACTGAAAGAATATTGAATTCGCATCAAGGAAGTTGCTGCTATATTCTCTAATAGAGAGGAAAGAATCCCCCCATTTTGTAAGGAGGACAGACCATTTTACCAGGCCCTTGATATTGATGGCTGTACTTTTGAACCTTTTGTTGTGAAATTGAAACTTAACCTAGTATTATATATTGCCTAACAGTTACTTCCTGAAAGCCCCTTGTTGCTTAAACGTAGCCTCTCTCTAAGCCAAACTCAGCATATGAACTCACTATCTTTCTCCCGCAATGGGACTTGACTCCCGGGGATGAGCCTGAATGGCACCGAGGGATTATTACCAAGTGCTAACTAGTGCTGCATTTGGGAAAAGACCTTGACCAAAATGGGGAAATATTAAATACAAATGAGTTTTTATTGCTAAGAAATTTCAAAGTTAGGAGGTCATTCTAGAAGTTAAGCTTATGCATGTCTCAGCAGGATCTAATTGACTGCCACAGTAAACAGTGCCTCAGATAGAGGGCTCCTGAGGGCTCTAGAGACATTTAGACACTAAAAGCAGGGCAGACAATATCAAGAATTCGGCACCCTGTCAGTGGGCCTTACTTTGGAATATATGCTCTCCAATGTAACAGTGTTAGACTCATTTATAATTTCCCTACATATGGCTCTTCTGCCCCTTTTATTTGAACCTAAAATTACCACTTTGCTCTTTAAATATATGTCCCAGAGACTGAAATATTTCATCTATTCATATGTCAGTTGAACCTTGAATCTCAGCAGAGTTGCAACACCTACTCTCCAGTTCATTGGACTTGCCCAGGACAACTAACAAAAGGATGATGATGGGCAATGCCCATCCCCCAAAATACAGAGAGTATCTACAACTGCAAGCAAGACACTTCCTTCCATCTGTCACATGAGATCTAAGCTCCCTTTCGTTCTGAAACAGAGTGACCATCACCATTCCAAAATTCTCAAGATTTCGGAATGAACAAACATAATGGGGAAAGCAACTATGGACCAAAGTAGACTTATTATTATTCTATTATAAACATTATTATTCTATCAATGTAAGAACTTGTATCATTGATATAAAGGCAGTGGCCACCCAAGGTTCTGAGGGGAGGGAGAGGGAAGAATAGATGTAACATGGGACATTTTTGGGATATTGGAATTGTCCTGTATGACATTGCAATGGCAGATACAGGCTATTATACATTTTGTCAAAACCTATAAAATTGTGCAGTGCAAAGTGTAAACTATAATGTAAACTATAGACCACGGTTAGTAGCAATGCTTCAGGATGTGTTCATCAATTGTAACAAATGTACTACACTAATGAAAGATGCTGTTAACAGGTGAATATGTGGGAGGGGGAGGGGGTGGGTTATACAGGAATTCCCTATATTTTTATGTAACATTTATGTAATCTAAAGCTTCTTTTAAAAATTAATTAATTAACTAATTAAAAAAGAAAGAATTCTCAATTGTTAGAAATTTGTATTCAAGAGCTGTCCACGGAAAATCTAATTTTTGTTTTAAATACAAAACAAGGTTTCATTATATGGAAGGGAAGCAACATAGACTTCACCTGAAAGTGCTCAAAAAATAAATAAATGGCAAGGAATGAGAATCCCTTTTAAATTTACATCAACATTTATCTAATAATCCTCTGCAATTATGTGATTTTTTAATCTCCAGAATTTACTAGCAAGCTAACAAATCAAGTACCTGCTTGATTTCTCAACTCTCTTCATCATATCTAAGTCTGTGATGTATTAATTTCCTTGAAAAGACCCATCCTACTATCTGTTTTATTAAATCAGGGAGAATTGGTGCTTATACTATAGATAAAGGAAATGAAAAATTGTACTGGATACAAGAAGATATCACTGTAAAGGATAGGAGATTAGATTGCTTGATCATGTGGTCTGGAAGCCAGAAGGCTCATAGTCAAGGACTGAGCAGTGTTGAATTCAAGGGCCACTTAGACAAAGTGAAAGGGAATTTTATGTGTGTTGAATCCCCCTCAAATAGTATCATAAAAAGAAATAAAGTGTCCAAATTTTAATCCCATTTCTGAAAATCATTTATACCTAGTGCTAGGCTTATAGAACTATTTTATCCAACAGATGGCTTGGCTCAATACACATTTAAGGAAAATTAATTTTTTGAAAGTAAAATTGGTTATAGAATGTAATATATGATTCCAGAACCAAATGAAATTAGGGTAGGGAATGTTTGTAGTAAGTTAAAAAAAAATTTGTTTATTGAAATACAAGATTTTTTAAACTAAATTTCCTCCAAAATCTACTAATCTTGCTTTAACTAAAACATATTTGTTCCCAATTAATCAAAATGCATGTGTAAGAAATTCTACTAATTAACTTTCTTAGATTAAAAGAAAAAAATCATTTACATTTTGAAAGGTGAAAGATTTGTCTATATTAATGAAAAGAACAATTTAAAATATTCTTATTTTCATTAAAATTTTTATGAAGAAGAGATATATATATATTCAGTATCATCTTAATTTTTTCTTCATTCAGAATTATTTCAAACTTCCCTGATTTATATTTATTTCTCATAGAAACGTATAGCTACAAGAAAAACATAGAGCTATCAAAACTTTTCCTTAAGAAATTCGGGGAAATTTCTTTGCACTATTTTAAGTGATATTTGAAAAATATTGATAATTTTATTTCCAGTGTGTATATTAGAACTTATTTTCTCACCAGAAGTACATTTATTTTTACATGGTAAATTATCCTTCCCATCAAAATAAGATTCTTGCCTTAGTTAAATATTATTAGTCCCTTTTGAGCAGTTAGATACGTTGTATTTGTTTTACAGCAAACGTACAAATTGTTCACAGTCCATAAGGTCTGTGTTGCTTTTGTAAGTCATTTTCATTTTATTGGAGAAGTTGGAGGAGGGTTTTTTGTCAAGTTCAACTAATATTGAAATAAGAAATAGGTTACTGGGTAGTTTTCCCCATTCCCTGGGAAAGAGAAACCTGTCAGCTGGCAATATTCTGCAAAATAGGATAAGCATCTTGGTGTGCGTGAGACTTATCACTCAATTTCCTATCAATAAAATCATTATATGTATATTTATATATATATAAATACATACACATATATAGCAACACAATGTAAAATATTTCTTTTGAACCTTTGCTTATATTTCATATTAATGATTCTGGTGTCTGCTCCTTGAATTTTGTACTGGTCTTTTTCCCTCAATAAATTGTGTTCATTAGTTTTGATGTGAGTACATATTTAGCAATACTGTTTACTGCATTTCTGTCAGGTATTATCTACACGGACTTTTTGAAAGATTAAATACTTTTGTCTACTTTATAATTTTCACTTGATTTTATGACCACTTCTGGGAAATAAAAGTGAAAATTCTGATATTTTAAAAATATCAATAAACAATTATACCTGTGTGTATTAGTCAGCCAAAGGGGTGCTGATGCAAAATATAGAAATCTGTTGACTTTTATAAAGGGTATTTATTTGGGGTAAAAACTTGCAGTTACAAGGCCCTAAAGAGTCCAACTCAAGATTACTTTTCTCACCAAGTGTTTTGTCACATGTTGAAGCAAGACGGCGGCGGCGAAGTCTGCGAGAGTTCAGACTTCCTCTCTCTCTTAAGGGTCTGTGGTCTCAGATTCTTCTAATCTCAGCTATAGGCTGGAGGGCTCATTTCTTTCCAGGACTTCTTCTTAGATGCTCAGGGCTCTGGTCTCTTCAGCTGCTCATCTCTGTCTGGGGCTCCAGGATCAAGTTCTCTCCCTTGTGGTGTCTATGGTGCTCTCTCTATTCCTGTGTGTTATCTTCTTCTGTCTTCTTGATTGAGTGTCCATTTATTTAGCCCACAAAGGGGGCGGGGACTCACCCTGCATGCCTTAATGATGTGGTCGAATCAAAGCTCTAATCTTAACATAATCAAGTAAACATAAAACCTTTGAATTTAATACAATCAAAGGATATCATGCCCAGAGGAATAGACCAGTTTATAAAAATAATCAATATTTCTTTTTGGAATTCATAAATAATATCAAACTGCCACACTCCACCCTCTGAATTCCATATCTTACAAAGTAATTTAAACAATATGATTTAAGATGGCTTTCTGAATGGTTGATATATCCTTCTACTCAAAGTAGTTTACCTAATATGGTATTGCCGATGCACTAAATACTTATTGTATGCAGGCATTTTAAAAAATATTAAATCTAACTTTTGATATTATGTTATAAAGTGACCATTTTAGATTTTGGCTACCACAGTTATGACATATTTTAAATGCGCATAGAATAAATACAAAGAGATCTATGATCTACTTTGAAAAATTTATATATATATATATAAATTATATACACATATACTCACAAATATTTTCTATGTGATAGAACTAAAGAATTATTTATAGATGTGTGACAAATAATTAACAGATGTGTGACATAGAATGTAATAATTCTATGACACATGACCTAATTTACTCAGGAAATATTTCTTTATTAGTTGTATATAAGTCACCAATAATTTTTTTCTGCTTTATTGGGTTTCAAATTATTTACGGGCAAAGTTAGTAATTTGATGCATACTCATTTCATTAAAATCTATCCTGGCTCATTTGTCTTGTTTCCTCAAACCTAAAATAGAGTGTTTGTGAGTGAATGTGTGTGTGTTTCATTTTGTAACTTTAACTAATTTTTTTAGATAATACAATATTGAGTCAGAAACTATTTTAGAAAGATAACTTTCTTGGTATTTCATTCTTATTAACTCTGTCATGGGGGGGAATATTAGTATTGTAGTTCTTAGGTTATATGTATAAATAGTAAAATCCTGGTCACTGTAATTAAGTTAACCATAAGAACAAAAATTCATAGATTAAAACTGTCAAATTGTTCAGCTGAATCTACCACTAGAGAAAACTTGCTTGTCATAGATTGTCAAGGCTTGCAGGGAAAGTGGCCCAGCATCCTTGTGATGTACAAATTTTTTCTTTAACATCCTTTACAGATCATTTAGATATTGTTGAAACACTTCTAGTGGTGAGAAGTGAGACAGCTCATTCTGATGCTAAGAGTTCTAATGTTAAAAAAGTTTTCCTTAGATTGAACAGTATTTGCTCCCAACACCTAATGCCAACCTTTGAAACAGTGCAGACTCACTAGATGCTCCCTCATCTAGTATTCAATGTTTGAATCCATTTAACAAACCATCTTTGCTCTTCAGAAGACATACATATTTATGCTTCAGGATATACAAATATGGATACTCTCCAGTTTATCAAGGTTTCTTTTAAAGCACCATATCCATAAATGTACACAGAAGTCAGTAGAACAAAATCTAACCACTGTAATGCTCCTAATTGGCATTATATTGCCTGCATGTAATTGCTGATTGCATGGAATTGCTGATTCATATGGAACTATCGCTCAGTTAAAACACCAATTTTCATATGAATTGTTCTTATTGAGGTTTTCCCACACTTACATAATTGATTTTAAACATAATGCACAGCTTTAGATTTTAATATTTTTTTAGATTGCATCTATGATTCCAACGTACTGAAATGTTTTCAAAGCTATTTCTACCAATCAATTTTGTCAATGTATCACCCTCCTCAGGCCAATGTCACTAATAAAAAGCAAGAGCATGCTAGGCATGATTTATTTTTTTCTGTACCTGTACTTAGTCCTAATAATACTTTTTTATGTTTTGTTGATAAGGGAAGAAAGGAAACTTTATTCAGCTATTAATAAACATTGGTCATCCCTTGCTTCTTTTTTGTCTTTATGCTCAGAATAAATTGAAAAATACCGTTTGAATTTTTTGTCTTCCCATTATATTCTCACAATTTTTAAGCAACACTATTATTACGGTTTTCCTTATATAGACCCTTTCTGTTTCAATAGTCTCAATATTATGATGCCCATTAAGTCTTACAACTACATTAGATTAAATAGTTTTCATTTATCTCAATTTTGATGTATCATATGATTTGCTGTTTTTGATGAGTTCCTACCTTGTAACTGACTGGAAGATCCTGACAATCTTGAGAGCATCCACTGACTTTCTTACTCAAACATTCATTTACATGGCAGTTTCTTTCATCTGAGCCATCGCCACAGTCATCCTTATTGTCACAAAGCCCTCCACTGGGAATACACCTGCCATTTTTGCACATAAAAAATGAACTGTTGCATGACTGTTCTGGAAAAAGAAAATAAAACAAATGGAACATAAAGAGCATGCCATTGTTTTATACTACAATTGTTGAAAACATTCACAAATATGATAACATCTGTTAACAATTATAGTAAATACATGTACATATGAAATGTTTTATATTCAATGTAATCTTTTACATATAAAACATTGCAAACCAAGAGCAAACTATACTTTCATGGTATAACACTTATGGCAAATCTAGCTTTACCATGAAAATTAACAATCAACATAAGTATCTATAGTAAAATTAATTGAATGTTTGTCAATCTGTATTGTGAAATATAAATTGAAAAAAGCAATGATAGTTTGACATTTCCCTCAAGCCACAGGTCTCTGAGAAATTACATGTTACTAAAAATCTAGAATTTGAAATAACTAAAGATTCAGAAATTATTTTTCTTCCTGGAAATATAACATTGACATTTTAAAGTAGAAGCATAAGAAGGACATTTGTGATTAATAGTAGTTGTTCCTAATACAGCTGTGGAAAGGAGTTCAGGTTTTGGTGTTACTCATAAATAACCTGAGAATTGGAATATTACTCATTATCATATATGCTAAAAGAAAACCTATTAACATGAAAACTATATGAGAAAAAATAATTGGGTTTATTCTAAAATATGTATTCAGTCTTTGGAGTAAAGTGATAAATAGACCAAGTTTGATATGTATATTTCTGCTTAAATGTTATGCAATTTATTTCATTTTACCTGAATATAACTCAACTTCTTTTAGGGTTTGAATTTTCAAATAGGCCCCTACAAGGAAATTATCTTCACTAAAAATAATATATTAAGAAAAACTGATATGAACATGATATGGGGGAATGGAGATTCATCAGGATTATAACTTAAAATCTTCATATTTTTAGCACCGACATAAATTTCTGAAACTAGGTCCAAAATAAAGTAGATTACTAGGATCCCATATGATATCACTAGAAAGATCACATATTTAATTTTTTGTAGTTCTTTTCATTGAATATATACTAAACTGAAAATCACAGTCACAGTTTTAGCATTAAAAAATGAAATACGTATATAAGTATATATTTTCTATACCTGCACTCCTACACTTTGGGTTTAAGGGTGCTTCATCAGAATGGTCAAGGCAGTCGAAGTCTCCGTCACACTGCCACTGAATGTTTAAAAGACATCGCCCATCAGCACAACTAAATTCTTCTGCATTACACTGTCGGTATCCTACAGGTAAGTAAAAAAACATTTCCACTAATTCATATAACAAATATTCATTAAATTTTATCCAGTCAAGGTACACCATATCTAATTAACCATATGGCTTACCTGTACATCCTATGGGATGTGCTTCTCATTTCTTTATTTGAGAGTGGTCATACATTCAAAAGATATTTGTATTTCAGAAGTAGGGCTAAGGTCCACAAAATGAAGTTGGCAGCAAGATACTCCCATTTTTTCAAGGTTAGGAAACAAGAATATAGCCCTACAGAATATTCTATCTCACTTACTATCTATGTCCTAGAGATTTCACTTAGAATGCAAAACTAAAAAATGAAAGCTATTAGAAATTTTTTTCAAGATTAAACTTGGTTAAGTTTAGTACCACAACATATGGATGAACTAATTCTGAGTTAAAATGCTAATTCTTAAAAGCTGAAATGCCATTTTTATGTTAGGGAAGCAGCATTCAAAGTATAAAGAAATTGTTAGAATGAGAATATTAAAAATTCAATTTATGGAGCAATAAGCAAAAAAAACTATTGTAGTTATCTTTTATATTGGTTTTAGCTGTCATTAAAAAGCTTTATTTGAGTCACAGAATCGGCTCTTCTACTGTTAATACACATATCTATGCATCTTTGTAGGTAAAACTCATTTGATTTTGAATATTACGAAGCTTTATATTGAATTTTTTCCTAAATTTGTCAACAATAAAAACTGTCATTTCTATTAGAAACTTTCCGGTAAATCTGGATAAATGTTCTGCCTTTGGGGTGCAATGTTAAGATTTTTACGGCTAATTTTTTTTTTCATTGTGGCAAAATACAGATAATATAAAATTTGTCATTTTACCATTTTTAGGTGAACAACTTGATGGCATTAATTACACTCACAATGTTGTACAACTATCACCACTCTGTAGTTCCAAAACTTTCTTTAATCAAAATTCCAATGAAAAATAATTCTATAATGATTATTTAATTGAAATGCTTACCATATTGAAATGGTAAAACAAGATACTTCTCTCATGTGTCTAATTTCCTCCCTTTCACTCTTCACTAGCTCCTTCTCCTTGGCCAACTATTGTGTTCAAGTCTCTCCCTACTTCATAGCTATAAAAACCCATCTATTTACCCTTAATACCATATGCCATCTCTCTCTTCTTCCCAATACTACCCAACCTGTATGAAGTTTGCCTTCCCTTACTTACATCCACATCAATTTTGATTCATTAGCATCTCATTTGTGCAAACGCTACTATAATAGAATTTACTAATTGCCAGGAGCTGCTCTGAGTGCTTTGCAAATATTAACATTTAATCCTCTCAGCACTAAGAATAAAGCACTGATGTTATACATATTTTACAGACAGGAAACTGAGGCACAGTTAACTTTCCCAAGGTCACAAACCTCGTAAGTGGCAGAACGTACTATAATTCCTTTCTTTGATAACAAATACTAAATGTCAGATTCAAAGGTGTCTCGGACCCCTTTCTATGTCACTTTTCTGCTGAATTTGATGCTGTTGACCACAATATCTTCAAAATAATTTTCTGGATTAATATTTATAACCTTTCTTCCAGGCTTCTTTTTAACTTTGATTTTACTGTTCCCTTTCCCCCTTTTTCTGTACAACATCCTCTCCTGTTCCACTTTAAAATGTTCCAGGTCAATTCCTAACTTCAATCCTCACTCCATTATTTCCCCCTTTTCCATTGTACATTGTTTTTTTCATGAATAGTCTCATTATTTGTCTTAGCTTGAATATTACATTTATGTAGATGGCCTCCAATTTAATATTACTTAACCCTAGAAATAAATTCCCAATTCTCATTATGTGGCTTCATATGATTGTCTGATTAATACTTCATATTCAAAAGGTCTAAAATAAATTCTTTATTACATCTCTCTTCTGCATCAGCAAAACTGGGCCTTACCTGCCTGTGTTTCAATGCTCATTAATAGATATACCATCCACCAGGTCTTCAATCTAGAAATCCCCCTTCATCCTCCAAATCTAACTGTAAATAAATGCTGACCCATTCTTACCTTCTCCTCTTATCTATTCCACTATTCCTGTCCTGGTTTAAAACTACATCATTAATCATCAGAACTATCACAATAACCTCTTAGCTAGTTTGTTTTTCTTTTATCCTATTGTCGCCCATGGGAAATATTTCTTCCACTCTGCTCACCAAGATAGTTCTAACTCATAAATTTGGCCATGCTATTCCCCCATTTCAAATGTGTGATGGTCTCTGAAAGCAAAAGAATAAAAATCAAATTCTTTAACATTGTATTCCAGGCTCTTCAGAATCTAGCTTCGACCTACCTTTCTACTTTTAACTTACCTCAGTCAATTTACCTAACTGCTATTCCTCAACCATGTCAGTATACACATCTTCTTGCTGTTTATCGATTTTTCAGGCACATTTAGAATTTACTAATTGCCAGGAAATGCTCTGAGTGCTTTGCAAATATTAACGTTTAATCCTCTCAGCACTAAGAATAAAGCACTGTTATACATATTTTACAGACAAGGAGACTGAGGCATAGTTAACTTTCCCAAGGCCACACGTCTCGTAAGTGATAGAGCTAGGAGTTAGACTCAGGTCATCTGGCTCTGGAGACCATACTCTTAACTACTGTGTCATGCTCTCTAGCATCTAAATACGATTTCCTCTGACTGACATTCCTGCTGCAATTCTTTTGTGCATTCTTCCAGAATTATTTTCCCTACAGTGATCCCATGTATTGTGATTCTTATTCTCATCTGACAATGTAATATATTATATTGTACTTCTGATTTTTCAGTGTATCAGTGATTTCTTCAAGTAGGACCTCTGTCTCATTCACCTATAATGTCTAGTATAGGGGAGATATTCAAACCCCATAACTCTGCTTCACATTTACATCTTGATGTGTGATGTAGCTTTTAAAATACCACATTGAAGGTATAACTTAAATAGTGAAAATGATCATAAAAACTGATATAAACTAACTTCAAAGAGATTCATATCAAAGACCAAGCCTATAGACAATATACAGGAAGGAAAAAAGAGGGCACTAATTCTATTGCCTTCTCTAGACTTTTAATTTTATACTTATTTATACATACATTTAAATATGTTACATAAATACTAGGTTCACATTGGATTTCAACTGCAACTGGCCATTCAAATATACTGATTTTTACCATGAAATTTGTGTTATAATTTTAACCTTATGTTATAATTTTCTGTTATAATTTTATGAGTTATATATAAACAATAAAATTATGTATATTATATAGATACATCTTTTATATAATGGCAAGGTAAAAATATATGTAATGGCAAAATAAATATCATGACAATAATATTAAATTTAACAAATCAGCACATGTGTAAAATAATATGGGGAAAGAAAATGTTAACTCTACAGTTTTTATGATAATTCTGAAGTCAAATTGCATTCTTTCTTTTCACTGAAATATTTGATTTGACTGTAAGAATGAACGAGTCAGCCATATATTATCTTTTAAGTACAAAGTACTTCAAAGTACTTAAAACCAAAGACATTTTTACAAATAGTTTTCCAATATGGTTACCGATAAGAATATGCTACAACAGGTTGGCATGATTCCCAAATAAATTTGTAATTATGCAAGAGATTAAAGAGGTTATATGCAGTATATCTGTGCATTACTTCATTTACTAGTCCTCTGTGACATTAAGGACTAGTTTGTTTATTTTTAAAGTGTATTTATAAACTGCCTGAATCATTTTAAAACTATTACTCAGCTGGAGGGTCTCCTCAAAGAAAAGCTTAAATATACTCACCACATTGCAATGACTCATCAGAACCATCACCACAGTCATCATCATGGTCACAAACAAATTGCTTGGGAATGCATATTTTATTATGGCACATGAAAGCATTTTCATCACATGTATTATTGGGAGCTAGGAAAGATATCATGAAAAATAAAGTTAGATGAACACAAATTGTATTTTTCCCCATATTAGGGGTATGGGGTATGTATGATGTTATGCCCAATAATTCATAGTTATCCAGAAAAAAAACTTTGTTCAATATTCAATATATCAGATTAGCAAATAATCTATTATATAAATAGAAATAGAAACAGAAATATATAACTATAAATATAATGATATATAATACACATATATTTCAAAATTTTGTTGCTTTTCCTTGTTAGAGAAGGTGTGGGTTTACAGAACCATCATGCATAAAATACAGGATTCCCATATACTACTCTATTATTAACAACACGCATTGGAGTGGAACATTTGTTACAATTGATGAAAGCACATTTTTATAATTGTACTATTAATTATAGCCCATAGTTTAACTTAGGGCTCACTATTTAAGTTGTATAGTTCATAGATTAAAAAAAAAATTTAATTCTATTATCATATATAAAATCTAACATTTTACCTCTTAATAACATTCAAATAAATATTTCAGTGCTGTTAATTATGTTCACAATGTTGTGCTACAATAACCACCAGCCATTATCAAAACATTTTCAACTTTCCAAATAAGAAATCTGTACATTTTAAGCCTTAACTTCCCATTCCCTACTCCCACCCTGCCCCCTAGTAACCTATATTCTAGACTCTGACCTTATGAATTTGTTTATTCTAATTGTTTCAGATAAGTGAGATCATACAATATTTCTTCTTTTGTGTCTGGCTTATTACACTCTCCATGATGTCTTTAAGGTTCGTCCATGTGATAACAAATGTATCAGTATTTCACTCATTTTATGGTTGAATAATATCCCATTGTATGTATAGATCACATTTTATTTCAAAATTTTAATGTTAATAAATTCAACTATTCAAGAGAGAATCTGGAATTTCAGGCCATATAGAAATTTATAACTTTTCAGGGGAAAGAATCAAATTTTCACATGTGAGAAAGTAAATCACTCAACTATAATAATATGTCTGTGCTTTTTCCTCTACTCATGCTTGTAGTAATGCTAGTAAAGTGATAAAACCTTGCCTCTTTGTGAAGAAGGACCCTGAAAAGACAACCAAGTGTTCATTAGTTCATGGTAGAAGTGAAAAGAAAATCAAGAGAAAGTTAATGTTTTTAAGAAGAAAATAAAACTTTTGGGTCACTTAAAAAAGGGGTAGTGAATTTGGTAAACGTTAAGATCTTTGATGTGATGAGCAACACCATAAGTGGAACACAAAATTAGGAATATCATCTCCTGAAGCTAGAACTCCAGCAAGTATCCTAACTAGTGGTAAAAAAATGTTGAGCAAAATGTGCAATAGGAGTTTGCCAAAAGTTCAAAAGAAGGTAACTTGTGCAGAGGAAATAAATTTTAATAGTATACTCATGCAATCAGAAGCTTGAAGGGGTCATTTAAAATTTTTCAATAATCCTTTCTTACATTTAAAGAGTAAATCCCACAGTAAGACTCAAGATTTGGAAGATGGCAAATGTCAAGAATCTGCCATATATTACACTGGATAGAGAAAGGCCTTGGCGGAAAGTGACTCTGCCACTTAAACTTGAATCATTGAGGAAGTTATTTACCTTCTTGGGCCATCTGCTTCTTTGCTTTTTAATACGGATAAAAACATACAGCTGACAAATTTCTTGCAAGGACCAGACAAGGTATGTGAAGAGGATCAGCTCACTTTAGGGGCTTAAATAAATTAACCCTAGGTGCTATTTATATTTCTATAATGATTATTTCTGGAAGATCCCCTAAAACACTGACTGAGATATTGTGACAATTCAATAACGTAAATAAAAGCAGCTACCACATTAAATGATGTATAATATGCACTTGAGAAAATTTAGATACCTTCCCTTCTCTCCCTGCCATATTTTACCCACTTTCCTCTACCTGAAACACCTCTCTCTTTCTTTTGTCCTTCAAGACTGAGATGTTATCACTTTTTCTTAAAATCTTTCCATGAGACTTTTAAGTTTCATTATATAAAATTTCTGGGTGATGACCTAATATCTTTTAAATACATCACTCTAACACTTAAAATATTAACATTATAATTATTCTTTTACATGTCTACCAACCCCTTGTCCACAGACTACCCCAGACTCCATGAAGACAGGAATCTCTGCTTTCAACTCAGTAATGAGTGGCATAGAGACAGGAGTAGGTAAAACCAAAAGAACTCTCTGAATTTAATCACGTATAATTTATTTTCAGCAAATTTATTTTCAAAAATTATATGGAAGTCTCATAGGAGCAGTTTTTTTTTTTAATGCCCATTATAATCAAATTAAAACCCAGAGTTATTCATAGTCCCTCTAACTGAACTGTGTGACAGTTTGTATAACTTGAGTGAATTATGCCAATTCTAATACATGGATTATTCTTTAAAACACTGAGCAACAGTGACTTATTTGGCATTAACACTTTCAAGTCACTTGAGAACAATTTGCTGTATTTTAGCATAATTTACTTAATCGTACCCATGTGGTCCAAAAGTGTTAATATGCCTCCCAGAATGTTAACTTGCTACAATAGCAACAGCATACTGGGACCATCTGGATCCCTGAATTAATGCATAATCCTTTATTATGTAGCCCTCAGTGGCCCCATTGACCTCCACAGACACACATATCATTTTCAAGATCAGAGTGAATTATTCTACATAGCATGCGTTCTGTGTGAATATGCCGACATCAAAGCTTTCTTATTTCTCCTCTCCTTTAACTATCCCCCATATAAACACACCCACATTCACACACTAGCATTATGGCTTCAAATACAATGCTCTGGAGACATAAAGATAGGCCATTGAAGAGATGATTGGCAGAATTCACTTTAGCAGAACCCACAGCACTGTTTCTGATAAATTGCTCAGTTCCAACAGATTCTCTATGTGACCCTGGGATCTGCATTCAGATGGCCCCTTCATTGTTCTAGAACATGCAAGGAATCCATCTACATTTTTACTATTGAGTTATTTCCTGAAAATTTCCTGAGGTGACTTAAGAGTCAGAAACTTAGTAAATTGTCTGACCTCCAAAGGTGTTCCTCTGATCCCATAGTTTCATCCAGCTATATCCATACTATTTTTACCTGACCCAAGGATTAATACCCTATCCATAGGACTAATAGGTGTTTACTGACCTTCTGATCAGTAGTATTTTAGAATCATAGCAGCCATTTATAGAGTATCTGTACTAGGCAATCCAAAAGCTTTCATGAAGGGAAAAGATACACACACAAAAAAACCTGCATACATGCACACCCACACATACTATAGCAATATTATCTCAGAAGTGAAATGAGAAATCTTTGTTCATCAAAATGGTTTTTAAATGAATAATCCCACTGTGCATATGTGAAGTGCTGAACCACGGTTAGAGGGTTTGCTGAACTTCCATGATAATAACATCCCACCTGATTACATCTGATACTATCTATAGGTCCAAAGATGGAGAAAGTAAAGGAAAAGGTGATATAGTGAAATGTTATGAGAACAAAACATCGGAGGATGCCACTGCCTCTTTGACAAAGAGACCCAGTGAGCTTTCATACCGCAGCCTGCTGTGGAGAGCTCATCACTCCCATTTGGACAGTCCCTTTCACCATCACAAAGCCAGTGTAGGGGCACACAGGCACGGGAGCCCTGGCAGCTGAACATGTCGGTGGCACAAGTTATGGCACCTGAAATCCAAAGAAGAAAGGCCATGAGATCATTGCCTGTGGCTGGATAAGGTCAGTCATTTACATTTTCTATGGAAAGGATGGAGCAGAAGCAGAGGAATGTTGCTTACAAGGAAGAAATTGAAGTTATTTGGAATAACCTTACTGTCCTTCCCCTATGGATGACCACACATGTTCCTCTAAGAATGCATTTCCACCTAAATGCTGGTGTTAAATTTCCTAAAGCTCTATGATAGAAAATAATGCCTTTTTTCCTTGTTAAATGTAGGAGAGCATAGAATTGTCTTAAAATATTGAACAAAGTAAGATAAATATTTCCAAAAGACTGAATGAGAATAATCATCATCATCATACTAGCATTTTAATTGTTTAATATATGCTAAGCACTTAACAAATTGACATATTTAATCCTCACAATAGCCCATCCAGGAGGACTTTTATTAGTCTAATTGCACAGATAAAGAAACTGAGACTCACAGAAGCTAAAAAGCTTGCACAATGTCACAACTTGCCCAGGGTGCCAAATGTTAAGATGGGAGTCCAAAACCCTTCTGATTCTTATGCATCTTCTCTTAACCTCAATTGCTATTTTCACTTTCCACCTTGTGTTGCTGGAAAGAATAACTGTGTTCATGGTCCCTTTTCTTTTACACATTTAATCAACAGGATCTAGCTTTTCTCTGCTGTAACACTTCAATGTTCCTTTAGCTGCATAATGACGTTTTTCAAATATATAAAGCAAAAAAAGTGCTTAGTGTCTTTGGCTGTAAATTTACAGTGTTATAGGTACTTTCTCTTTAATTATCCTTAAATGAGCATAGGGTAGTCATATCTATATAAAGCATGGCCAACATGCTTTAATTAGATTATCAGCTTCTTACTTTTCATCCATAGACTGTCATGTACGGAAAATGCAGTATTTTCAAAGTGTGGCATGGAGTGCCACAGTAGAATTGCCCATGGATCTTTTCCAACATACATGCATGTCCCTGACATATACCTTAACCTAGAGGATAGAATGGCAAATGAAGACTTAAAAAGTTCCCATTTGGTTGAGGAACAGTGTTTTAATAGAAATGGGGTTTATCATGTATCTATTACTGAAAGAATTTAAGAAAAATCTTTTAAATAAATGCTGCTTTCATTTAAAAATGAATTTACTATGAGTACCTTTTATAATACAGTTCTCTTTTTAAAGAAATTATTTTTATCCTATTCCTCCTTATTATCTATCTTTTCAAGCTTGTCATAAGAAGGTAATATGTCAATTTCATTATTATACTCTCAATTCAACACTTTAATTTCTGCTATATTTTTATTATTTAGGATGAGACTTAAAAATAAATTGTATTATTTCAAACAAGGAGGTTTTAATAAATCTGAAAATCCTCGCCTACTTTCTTATCATCACTCTGATTAGTTCTTGAGGTATGCATAATAGAAATAGCACTGATCTGGCAATTAGGAACCTAATTCTATATGACCTTGGAGAAGACACAAAACGTCTGAGTTTCCCTATCTGTTAAATCTCTTACATCTATTAAATGATGGGGTGTGTCTAGATAATTATTAAGATAACTTCCAGCTATAAAATGACATAAATCTCTGTGCAGCTAATTTTCTGGCTCCCTTGATAGTGTTCAACAGATTCGGTGTTAAGAACATGCCAAAACATTATAGTCAATTGGAAGAAAATGAGCCAAAGAAAAAACTCATGGTTTCATTCCATAGTTACTGCCTTCTGGAGACATATCACCCTCCTCAGGGAAAGTAATCCCAATGGAGAAAATAGATAGGTGGAAGGAATTCCACCACAACCATCTGTGCATCTACTGAGATATAAGGTATGCCTGGTAAAATCCACTATCCTATTTAGAATTTAGTAAACTTAAATTCTGATCCTAACTATATCATTACTAATTAGCTTAGTCAGGCAAATTTATGAACCTCTGTTTCATTTTCTTCATCTATTAAATGATGGAGGTAGACTAGACTATGGTTTTCAATCTGTGATACTCAAATACCCAAGTCAACATCCACTAAGTGCTTATGCAGAAATTATGTTTATGCCCCAAATCAGAATATTTGGGGCAGGGGTAGGGATTGATTCTACATTTTAAAAAAGCCTCCGAGTAGGATATTTTGTACACTGAAGGTTAAGAACAATTGAAATAAGTTATTTATAAGGTTCCTTTTCAATTCTAAATTATTAGGTTCAGTTTATTGACTAATGTTTGGTCTAAAGCAGTATTTAATATTGATAGATATACATATGACCAATAAAAATGGGGGCAGAAGAAATAGAAAAAAAGAGGTTGGGACTCCTCTCATTAATATACTACACCTAGTTCATGTTTGTAGTAGTTTAATATTATTGATGAATTCCAAAAAGAAATATTGGATTATGTTTGTAAACTAGTATTTTCTTCTGGGAGTATTAGAGTGTATTGGATTCAGAGATTTTACTGTTACTTGATTAAATAACGATTAAGGCTTTGTTTGGGCCATGTCAGTAAGATGGTGGGCGGGGACACACAGAGAAACTGCACTGCAGAGAAGGGAGGTTGGAGTTTTGAGCTGAAGCCCGGGAAGTAATCACATAGAGGAGCAGAGCAGCTGAGCCCGGAGAGAATTCAGACCCAGGGAGAGAGAAAGAGCAGGTTGCCTGATAGTCTACAGCTGGCCTTCTGGAAAGAGCAGAACAGCTGAGCCCAGAGAGAAATAAGCCCCAGGAAGAGAGGAACCCAGGAAACCTGAACTCTTGGCAGACATCGGCAGCCTTCTTGCTCCAATATGTGGCAATAGACTTTGGTGAGGGAAGTAACTTATGCTTTACGACCTGGTAACTGTAAGCTTCTACCCCAAATAAATACCCTTTATAAAAACCAACAGATTTCTGATATTTTGCATCAGTACCCCTTTGGCTAACTAATACAAAGTTATACAATCATAATAGTTACAAAAGATGATTTCATTGTACCCCTCTTATAGGTAGAAAATATGGGCAAGAAAATAAACTTGCCCATGGTCACACAGCTGGAAAATGCAGATGTGTGAGAACTCAACTCTGTGTAAACGAAGAGCCTTTGCCCATTCTATTATACTCTGTCTGCTAAGAAAGCTCAGAGGTGTGACTAGAGTCATATAGTGTAGGACTAACCAAAGAGTCAAAAGCAAACTGGTTTTAGAGATTAGAAACATGCTCAAGCCTTTGTAATCAGGTAATCGTTTTGTAAAATTAAAGCAAGATGTGATAGCAAGAGAAACAAAGTGGTAGAAGACTGACCAGTCACCCAACTGATTACTGACTTTTTCTCCTTTCAAGTGCTTTTTGATAGTGATCTTTCTATATTTAGCTTTTATCTGTTGTATAACTCTAATTTGTTTCAGCTGAGTAAATAAAAATTAGATTTTGAATGGATTTAATACAAAATTATAAATTGTCTGCTGTCAGAGGATATCTCCAATCTTATATCTTTTACAAAGAACTTAAGTTTAGCTTAGTACTATAAAATGATACCCATGGAAATTATCTAAATAGCCTGCCACAACCTCTGAAATTTAAAAGAGGTGTTAAGTATACTTAACTCTGCATGTGTACCTTACTCTGTGACTCAGAGGCTTTATTCTCTAAAATGAGGAAGACAACAGCTACCAAACGGGGCTGATGTAATGAGTGAAGAATATATAGCTACAAGTAGAGACACATATATAGAAACAGACCAGATAGATAGATAGATAGATAGATAGATAGAGACAGATAGGCAAATAAATAACTTTAGTAGAGTGCTTGGCCTATTTTAATCATTCCATTGAGATCAGGATGTGTCCTTATTTTGCCCCTTAGGAAATGCAGTAAGAAATGCCATTTAAATTAAATATAAAATGTTTGTGATGATTAAAAAGCAATTATTCTGGGGAAGCGGGTGTGGCTCAGTGGATAGAGCCCCCGTTTACCATATGGGAGGCCCGGGTTCGCATCCCGAGGCCTCCTTGTGAGGGCACGCCGGCCTGAGCGGTGCGGTGGGCTGATGCAGCAACCTCACGGCAGGAAGCGGGTGTGGCGCAATGGATAGAGCACCCGTTTACCATATGAGAGGCCCCGGGTTCGCT
>JAQZBX010033214.1:0-25485 GCA_029593785.1 Cabassous unicinctus | reverse complement strand
CCCCCTTGCTGCTTGTGCTTCTGTGTCCATTCGCTGCGTGTCTTCTCTGTGTCTGCTTATCTCCCCCTTGCTGTGAGGTCTTGCCGCATCAGCCCACCGCACCGCTCAGGCCGGCGTGCCCTCACAAGGAGGCCTCGGGACGCGAACCCGGGCCTCCCATATGGTAAACGGGGGCTCTATCCACTGAGCCACACCCGCTTCCCATGGTTGGTTTTAATTAGGAGTAGATTTGGGATAAATTTAGGAGTGAGTCTGAGTTTAGGTAAACTTGAGCTCTTATTAGAAATATTTTAGGGTTAATGTAGAGTGCAAGACTAATTAAGATTTTCTGAACAGGTTTCGTTTTTATTGCTAAATTAAATTTGAGTAGAGGTTAGTCTGAATTAGTGCTCTGATAGATTGGTGAATGGATAATGCTTGCGATAGGAGTAAGTCACTGTCTAGTTAACGGCATTTACATTAGGATCAGAACTAAAGGAAAGTTAGGGATAAGAAGAGCATTTTAAGTTTCAAATTGACATATTTCGGCTCACTATAAGACTTAGTTAGGATTATGGATAATAGTTGGTGCTGCTTAAAGCCTAAGAGTAAGGATTGGTTATTAGTAGATTTAAGTTTCATTCATGCTTGGGTGGGTATGTGGTTTGTAGGGTTAATATCATGACTGGTTTGTGTTAAGATTACCACATCCAGAAGCAGAGTTGGGGTTAGGAGAGAAAATGCCATAATGTGGACCTCTTGGGCAATGGTAACTGAAGTGCTTCCAAGCCTTAGGTCACATTCGACCCTCCAGACCCAATGCTCTTGGGACTTACATCTACCCAGAGTTCACAATTTTGACAAAATTTCCTTTGTCTCCATGACACAGTTACACATGGGCAAGGTCTTTGGTTCTGCATTCTGCCTAGGAAAGTTTCTCCCTGCAGGAGCACAACAGGAGTGAGTCCTGGAAGTTAGATGCAGAAGCTTCCAAGGAAAGGTGAAACATGGCCAGAGCCAAATGTCTACTCCTGCCTGACCCTCCTTCCAGTTCCCCTGATTATTGTGAAGGTGAGGCCAGGGTTGACAAGGTATGGGACTCAAACAATTCCCAGTATCACCACCCAATAGGTTCCCCATAGAGTCTCTATCCTGGGCCCTAGCCAGGGACTAGCCTTGCCCCTCCAACTTCCCCTTCAAGAAGAAATCAACTGCCTGATGCTTAGACTATAGGAATATTTAAGGGCTTTATCCTAGCCTTAGAGTGGTGTGTCCCTTTTTACCAGGACCCTCCTTTAGTAACTATGGCCTTCTTGGAGGTCCCAGTCTAATGGAAAGGGGCATATGGACAAGACCATCTCCTCAAATCTTAGAGAACTTTATAGGATTTCTGGCCAACCATCATGGTTTGCCTGGGGCTGAGTGGAGTTCTTGGGATGTGATTATTTGGGTTTAAAACTGGGACAGTTCTAGGCAAATCAGGATGAGTTGGCCACCCTTTCAGGAAACCTATTTCCTGATGAACCAGCATCTTAAGAGCAGGTAGTGCAATATCCCAAACTCAGCCCAAAGAAGCACATTTTGATGAAATCTTAAATACATTCACACTCCTCTCTTTTACACTCCTCTCTTTTACAAGTTTTTATACTCCTTTCCCAGTTCACCATCTCCTCTTACCCCTTATCACCATAACAGCTCACATGCCATGACAAGAATTGGAGGCATTTTCAAAAGAGTTGGCAACTGCAAGACCATGAATGTGAGGTTTTATCCCAATTCAATGATTTTTACACTCAAAGAACACTTCTGTGGCCTTTTCTTATTTATATGGGTTCTTGGACCCTTGGCACCCACCGTGGATAAAAGAAAGTTACCAGATAACATCATCTTGGTCCTGCAGGATGTCCATGTGTCCTTCCACATGTTTAGCATTAGTAGATTACCCAGACACAGTAAGTCCTATATAAATCCTACAAATCAACTAGAGGAACCATTAAGTTGCAAGCTATAATGCTGGACCTGTACAGTAGATAAGAAAATTAACATGAGGGGAGAGTGAGGGATTAGAAGACTGTAACAGAGGTCAACCTGGAGAATGAAGGGAGATCTTCCCTCCTAAAATGAGACATTCAGTAGCACTCACTCAATTCTAACAAAGTATTTCCCTTTTAAACCTCCTTCAACACCATTTACTAAGACAGTTAGTCAAGATAGGAGCAGATTTGGGGTGGGGAAGCCTAGGAGGTCTGATTTGAAGCACTTATTACACAAAATGAGTTGAGCGCTAAAACATGGGCAGAATTAGGATATGCAGAATTTAGGGAAAAGGGCATTCCAGGGGGAAGGACTAGAATAGAGAGAAGCAAGGAGGTAAAATGAGCTTGGTGTATGCAGGAAACTCTAAGAAGACCAATTTAACTGGCTTGAAAGGGGGTTGGGGGAAGAAGAGGAGGGAAATTTGAAGATTGAGGATTTAGGAACAGGAAAGACACTCTATGGATTGGAATATTAGGTTGAGGATTTGGACTTTTTTCAATAGATAATAGGGAATCATTGAAAGTTCATATGTTCAAAATCCCCTCTATGGTTGTTCCGATACTGAGTTATGTATAATATTCCCATCTGGAAAGCTATACAAAGGCACAATTTTCTCATACCATAATACACATACATAAACACATAATCCTTCAAACACAGACTCAATCTCATATCAGAAACAGGCTTGCACACACAAAAAGCCACTCTCATAAATATGACCACCACAAAGACATAGATACAACTACACACTCAGACACACACTCAAGTTCATGAACACATACACTTACACAGAGACACAATCAGTCTCTCCACACCCAGGCATACAATCCTACACACACTGTCTCACACAAACACACACAGCCACATGCACTGCCACAGTCATCACAGGTACATTCCTTCCCACACTCCTGTCCTTCCTTCAAGAAGTCAGCAGACAATCACTAAGCGAACAGTAAGGTTGGTTCCTGAAGCTACCCCTGTAAACCCTGGGCTCTCCTATCCTTGGTCACTCTGCTTGGGATTCAGGAGTTAGCCAGACATTTCTCTCTGGCCTGCATAAGACAGACTGGGGAGCAGCAGCTTCACCATGCATGGAGTTCCCGAGTGTTACTCCTACACTAGACAAACTGGTCCCCAGAGTTGGAGGCAGAACCAACTAACCCATCCCTCATTAAATTGGGCCCTAGAGAGGAAGGATAATAAGCCCCAAGAGCTGAGCTGCCTCCTACCCAAGGAATGAGGGACCAGGGTAAAGGGTTGCCTTGGAGAGAAGCTAAGGTGTTCTCAAGGCCCCAAACCATGTAAGTGTGGCCAGTACCTCCCTTCTCAGACCCTCTGGTGACAGGATACACCTGGCTCCTGCTGCTGTCCCCTCCTGTGATGTAGAGAGGCCAGAGAGTACACCTGGAGGCAAAGGGCCAGGCTGGAGAGTGTGTCACTCTGTCTTCCTGTGTGTGACTGTGTGCATGAGTCAGCATGTGAGTATGAGAGTGTGTGTTGTGTGTTGAGGCTGTAATTTTGCATTGCTGCATGATGGGGTCATTGGGGGAGGGGGCAATGTGCACATGGATGAGTCCCTCTAGGGTAGTACATCCCTGCTGTCATCCATCATGAGCCTATGTGAGCATAACTATGTGTGTGGAAGTATGAGGCTATGGGACCCTGAGTCTATGCACAGGGATGTGATTGTGTGATCAACAGTGTCACTGGGTGTGACTGGGTGTGCATGAAAGAACTGCTAGAATGCTTGTCACACAGTGGGTGGTCAGGGAAAGCACGAATGTGCATGATGGGTCAGAGTAGCTGTGATGGTGGCGTATGACTCCATGAACAGGGGTATGTGAATGATTGTCACCCTCCAGCCTCACTGTGATTATAGGATTGCATTTGACCATATGTTTATGTGTTTGATTATCTGGAACTGTGGGTCTCTATGGTTGTGCTTGTCTGTGTGTTTACTTGGGTGTGAATGAGTGTGCTGGGTCCACATTTCTGTATGATTGCTTGAGCCTATATGTTTGCAGCTGCACGTCTGCGTGCTTGCATGTGCAGTTTTGTTTGTGACAACATGTGTTTCTGAAAACAGCCCCATATATTTGGATGTTTATCAGGACCAACTTGGACACATGTCAAAGCAGGTTCAGTTTCCAAAAGCAAATTTATTAACGGGCTTCCATCTTCCATCCTACCCACTCATCCTGATCCACTTTCCCTCCTGGGACATGATTGAAGATGGAGAAAAGATGCTGTTTTAACAAACAGAAGAAACAAAGGAAGAAACTAGGGTAGGAAGATCCTTCATTTGATTCTGTATTTTTTTAAATAGAGGACATAGAAAGAAGTTAGGAGGTCATTCCCCTGCAGAGGTCCACAGGAAGATCCTCAAACCTGAATCCTAAACTCCTCTTCTTTTAAGACCCCCTCTTAGAGAATTGTGCAGGGTTTATGCAATTGAGATGAATTGCCTCTATCCTTAAGAATTAAGTCTCTGTATCTTTGGCAGGTGAGTCCATGTGTCCACATGAGTTTCTCACAAAGAAGTGTGCATTTGCTACATGCTTAGTAAGTGTTTGATTTCATGAGGAAAGGTTTTCAGGGAGTCAACTAGATTTTTTGTTCTGGTTTTGCTTAAAATCACAAAGTATCGAACTTGGAAGTGACCTTGAAGATCTCTTAGTTCAGCCTCCTTATTGTACAGATGGGGAGCCTAAGGCCCAGAGAGGAAAAAGGTTGCAGGAGGTTAAATGACTTGCACATAGTCACACCTGTGTGCAAAATCAGTATTTAAATAGTCGGGTCTATTTGACTACAAACTCATGATTTTTCTCATAGCCAAGAAGCTTTGAACAATGTAGTCAACTCTCACCCTTTTCCTTGGACAGTGCAGAGATGACCCATCAGTAAAAAGGAACCCCTGGGCTTCCAGAGAAAGAGCCATTCCGGCCATGGATCCTTCTAACAAGTCTTCAGAGGGAGCCCCATTCATCCTTTTGGGACTGACAACAAATCCCGGGGAGCAGTGGCCTCTCTTTGCACTGTTCTTGGTCTTGTATGTGGCAGGCATACTGGGCAACAGATTCATTGTGGCTGCCATCCAGGCCAGTCCAGCCCTTCATGCACCCATGTACTTCCTGTTGGCCCACCTGTCCTTTGCTGACCTCTGCTTCACCTCTGTCACTGTGCCCAAGATGTTGGCTAACTTGTTGGCCCAAGACCACTCCATCTCTCTGGCTGGCTGTCTGACCCAAATGTACTTCTTCTTTGCCCTGGGTGTAACTGATAGCTGTCTCCTGGCTGCCATGGCCTATGACCACTATGTGGTCATCCAGCACCCTCTCCACTATGCCACGAGGATGTCCCGAACCATGTGCACAGCCCTGGTGGGGACTGCATGGCTGGTATCCCATGTCCACTCCCTCCTGCATATCCTGCTTATGGCCCGCTTGTCCTTCTGTGCCTCCCACCAGGAGCCCCACTTCTTCTGTGACCACCAACCTCTCTTAAGGCTCTCGTGCTCCAATGCCCACCACATCCAGCTGCTCATCTTCACCGAGGGTGCTGCAGTGGTGGTCACTCCCTTCCTGCTCATTCCCGCCTCTTACGGGGCCATCGCAGCTACCTTCAGCCTCTGGGAGGCTCCAGGCTGTGTCCACCTGTGGCTCCCACCTGGCCATGGTAGGCCTCTTCCATGGCACAGTCATTGCAGTCTATTTCCAGCCCATTTCTCGATATGAGGCAAAGCGGGGCCGTGTGGCCACAGTCATGTACACCATCATCACCCCCATGCTGAACCCTGTCATCTACAGCCTCCGGAATTGTGATGTGCAGGGGGCACTCCGAATTCTTTTTACTAGGCAAAGGGTCTCGGCTGGTGACTCCTAAAGGCTGGACCCCATCAAGGACTGACTGCATCAACCACACTGTGATGGTTAATTTTGTGTGTCAACTTGGCTAGGTTATGGTGACCAGGTATTTGGTCAAACACTGGCCTAGCTGTTGCCGTGGAGGTATTTGGTACATGAGATTAGCATCTACAATCAGTTCACTTTAAGTAAAGGAGATTATCCTCAATAATGTGTGTGAGCCTCATCCAATCAGTTGGAGCTCTTAATGGCAAGAATCAAGGGTTCCAAGAATCAGAAGGAGTTCTGCCTCAGTACTACATCTTCCACTCCTTCATAAGTCTTATCAGAATTTTCTCCTTCCAGTGTGTCCTACAGAATTAAAATTTGTCAGCCCCCACAATTTTGTGAGTCAATTCCTTATAATAACTTAAATCTCTTTATATATCTTGTTGGTTCTGTTTCTCTGGAGAACCTTGATTGATACACACAGTGACAACTCAAGAATTTGATCACCTCTTCTGAGCTTTAAAAAAAAAATCATAATATCTAACATTTTATGAGCACCTACCATGAAGCAGATCTTTGCCTGATCTTATTTTATTCTTGCAACAACCTTTGAAGTAGATATTATGTTCGAGTTTTACAGACAAGGTGACTTCCTCAAGTTTACACTATTCTTAGGTGGCAAAACCAGGGTCTTTCCTGCCACATCATGCACACTTCTAACAGTCACTCTCAGGAATTGAGGAACATTTTATCGTTTTCTAAGGATTTGGAGTTCTGTGGGACTTGCTTTGGAGACATGGCACTTTATTTTACTATGTATTATTTTTCTGTGTATTCTCAAATAAATTAATGTTTACTTCTCAACTGTGTGGGACAGGAATAAAATTTCACATGCCCACATGGCTGAGCTCTCCCATTGAACACAAATTCTGCCATGTGAGAGGTACTCTGGGCATCTGAGATGAATAAATGACTGTATTTTTATGCTAACAAGCATTTAGGAGCAGTCAATTTTCTTATTCTCTGTTCTTGTACTTGTTTGCTAGGTTGACACCTATTCAGCTACATTTAGCATTCTGTGGAAGAGACATGCCACGGACATGAAAGCTTAAAAAAACAGCAAAGCAGAGAAGAACAATGGAGGCATGGTCATTAGGCATTAGGGGCAGCTGGAGAAGCATTTTACATTATTATTGGATGCCAGTGCTTCACTTTTTTTTTAATCCGCAAAACACCAGGGTATTCTTATTGCCATTTTATGGATGAGGAAACTAAGGCTGGGGGTCTAGTTGGTAGAGGAGCCAGAACAAACCCTTATGCTATTCAGGTGGCTTAGGCGCATTTTAACTGGGCCTCAGTCAAAGGACGTGCAGAAAGAAATCTCAGATGGAGCAGGTGCACCATCTCAGGCCGCCAAGGAGACATTTTGGAATCTGAAAGGCCCTCATGGTGTGCCCAAGTATTTATTAAACAAGTTTGTGAGGCAGAAGCTTTTATGTTCATGTCTCCAAGAAATCCACCCTCACTCCCGCTGACCCTCCCATTCCCTACTGCCAGAGAGAAGGAAAGCTCAGCAGTCTTGGAGTTGGATTAGTCATGGGCCTCTCCAGCTCCCACAAACAAACCTGCTAGTAACTGGGTCCTAGAACTACTGTATTACCCTTTTTAGATCTAAAAGGGACCTTAAAGATCTTTAGTCCACTGACTTTCAAACTTTTTTTGAGCAGAAAAACCTTTCTTTTCTAGTGAAATCATACACAGAAATCCAATAAATAAAAAGAGGAAAAAAAGAGCAGTTACACTGTGGGTGAGGTGAAGATCAGAAGCCTTGAGTCCATTTTCTCAGCCCACCCTGCAGGGCCTCTGATTTAACTCAATTCCCTTATTTTTAAATTGGAAAACTAAGGCCCAGGAGGGTTGAGGAAACTGCCCAGGACCACACAGAGTCCATGGCAATGTCCAGGCTTCCTGGCTAAAATCCCATGAGTAGAGCTGCAAAGGCAGCAGCAAGTGCCCTTCCCCCCACCTACAGAGCAACTAGCAGTCTGTGGACTGCAATGGCTGTGAACTGAAGGGGTTGCAGCGGTCCATTTTCCCACGGAAATAGAAGAGGTAGAGACACAGCCTACAGAAGTTCATATTTTGGCCAGCGAACTTGGTCTGCTGCATTGGAGGGGTCGCACACTTCCAGGCCCAGTAGGGCTACAACACTGTTTTTCCTGAGAGTAGGTTGAGAGCCTTCTCAAACACCCTCCCTACTTCCCTAGGCTGGTTGCTGAAGAGGTAAAGGGAGGGAGGGTGTGGCCAGCCAAGGGTGGAGAACAGCCTCTGAGAAAGTTTGTTTGTGAGGCTTGGCCAGCCCTGAGGACATTGCTTCTGCACTGACCACTTGCCTGAAGAATTACACTGAATGCATTCCCCCAGCACCTGGGATCTGAGCTGAGAGGTCTACCCAAGCACACTATCTTTGGGCCAGAACAGAAAAGTGCAAGAAAAAGAAAAATAATAAATAAATAAATAAACAAATAAATAAATAAAAGAGGCAAGCAGGTGCTTTTACTGCCACCCTCTCCAAGGCCCATGGAAACTGGCCTGCACCCCATTACTGGGTCCTTAGCCTTGGGTTGAGCAGTTTAACAGGGGCAATCATAAATATCTAGAACAAGTAGAACCAAGAGAAAAAGAACAGTGGTAGCACACAGCTACCTAACAGTAAATTCCTAGGCAAGAGAGAGAAACTAAGCATCAGAGTAAACCCAGCATCAGAATCAGATGCCAAGACATCAGCAAAAAATTACAAGCCATACAAAGAAAAAGGAAGATATAACTCAAGCAAAGAAAAAAATCAAAGCTCCAGATGAGACACAGGACTTGAAAAAGCTAATCAATGAGGATCATACAAATCTCCTTAATCAAATCATGGAGATTAAGAACAACATGGCTAAAGAAATATAAGACATTAAGAAGACACTGAGAGAGCGGATATGGCTCAAGTGGTTGAGCGCCTGCTTCCCACATGGGAGGTCCTCTGTTTGGTCCCCTGTACCTACTAAAACCAAAACTAAACAACAAGTGAACAAATGAAAAAACCAACTCGGGGAGCTGATGTGGCTCAGTGGTTGAGTGCTGGCTTCCCACATTTGAGGTCCTGGGTTCAATCCCCAGCTCCGGTACATTAAAAAAAAAAAAAAAAAAAGACACTGAGTGAGCACAAAGAAAAACTTTCAAGTTTTTCTTGGATCAAAAAATAACAGAACTTATGGGAATGAAAGACACAGGAAGTGAGATTAAAAATACAATAGAGGCACACAACAGCAGATTTGAAACCATGGAAGAAAGAATCAGCTATGTAGAGGAAAGAGAAACTGAACATTAAGAGAGAAAAACAGAGAAAGAAAAGAATGGAAAAAACTGAGCAGGAGCTCAGGGAGTTGAATGATAACATGAAGCACACCAGCATATGTGCTATGGGAGTTTCAGAAGGAGATGAGAAGGGGAAAAGGACAGAAAGAATATTTAAGGAAATAATGGCTGAAAATTTCCCAATTCTCATGAAAGACATGAATATGGAAGCACAGCATACTTCAATTAGAATAAATCCAAAAAGACATACCGCAAGAAACATAATATGAAGAATGCCAAATGCCAAAGATAAAGAGAAAATTCTGAAAGCAGCAAGGGAAAAGTGAAACATCACATACAAGGGACATTCAATAAGACTTAGTGTGGATTTCTCTTCAGAATCCATGGAGGTGAGAAAGGAGTGGCATGATATAACTATGGTTCTGAAAGAGAAAAACTGCCAGCCAAGAATTCTTTATCCAGCAAAACTGTCCTTCAAATATGATGGAGAGCTTAAAATATTCACAGATAAACAAAAACTAAGGGAGTTCATAAACAAGAATCCAGCTCTGCAGGAAAGACTAAAGGGAGTTCTGCAGCCAGAAAAGAAAAGCAAAGAGAGAGAGAGAGACTTGGAGGACAGTGTAGAAGAGAAGACTATCAGAATGGGTAATCAAAAAGGTAAAAAGATAGACAAAAATAAGATATAACATATGAAAGCCAAAGGATAAAATGGCTGAAGTAAGTAATGCCTTTCCAGTAATACCACTGAATGTTAATGGGATAAACTCTCCAATCAAAAGACACAGGCCAACAGAATGGATAAGAAAACATGGGCCATACATATGCTGCCTGCAAGAGACTCACCTTAGACCCAAGGATGCAAACAGACTGAAAGTGAAAGGTTGGAAAAAGATATTTCACGCAAATAGTAACCAAAAGACAACAGGAATAGCTATACTGCTGTCAGACAAAACAGACTTTAAAGGCGAAAAAGTTATAAGAGATGTAGAAGGCCATTACATATTAATAAAAGGAGCAATCCACCAGAAAGAAACAAGAGTCATTAATATCTATGCACCTAACCAGGGTGCCCCAAAATACATGAGGCAATTTCTGGCAAAACTGAAGGGAGAAATAGACATCTCTATGATAATACTTCAACACAACACTCACATCATTAGATAGAACAACTAGACAGAAGATCAACAAAGAAACAGAGAACTTGCACAATATGATAGATGAGTTAGACCTAACAGACATATACAGAATATTACACCCAAGCTCAGCAGGTTATACATCCTGCTCAAGTGCTCCTGTATCTTTTTCCAGGATATACCACAGGTTAGGTCACAATACAAGTCCCAGTAAATATAAAAAGACTGAAATTATATAAAGCACCTTCTCAGATCATAATGGAATGAAACTGGAAATCAATAATAGACAGGAAAAAGATTAATTCACAAATATGTGAAGGCTTAATAACACTCTCCTAAATAATCCATGGGTCAAAGAAGAAATTGTAAGTGAAATTAGTAAATATATTGATACAAATGAAAACAAGAACACAACTTATCAAAACTTATGGGATACAGCAAAGGCAGTCCTGAGAGGGAAATTTATAGCCCTAAATGCTTATATTAAAAAAGAAGAGAAATCCAAAATCAGAGTTCTAACCGAACAACTAGAGAAACAGGGAAAAGAACAAACCATTCCCACAGCAAGCAGAAGGAAATAAATAATAATGATTGGAGCAGAAATAAATGAAATTGAGAACAGAAAAAAAATAGAGAAAATTAAAAAAAACAAAAGTTGACTCTTTGAGAAGATCAATAAAATTGACAAACTCCTAGCTAGACTAACAAAGAAAAAAAGAGAGAAGATGCATATAAATAAAATCAGAAATAAAAGGGGTGAAGTTATGACTGACCCCACAGAAATAAAAAAGAATCATAAGAGAATATTATGAGAAACTGTATGCCAACAAATTAGACAACCTAGACAAAACGGACAAATTCCTAGAAATGCCCAAAACATACATTGATGCTACAAGAAACACAAGAATTTAACAGACCACCACATTTAAAGAGATTGACTCAGTCATCAAAAATCTCCCAACAAAGAAAAGTCCAGGATCAGATGACTTCACATGTGAATTCTACCAAGCATTTCAAGAAGAATTAACACCAATCCTGTTTAAACTCTTCCAAAAAAATTGAAGAGGAGGGAAAATTACCTAATATATTTTATGAAACCAACATCACCCTAAGACCAAAGTCAGATAAAGATACTACAAGAAAAGAAAAGGACAGACCAGTCTTTCTAATGAACATAAATGCAAAAATTCTCAACAAAATACTTGCAAATTGAATTCAACAACATATCAAAAGACTTATACATCATGACCAAGTGGGATTTATTCCTGGTATACATGTGTTTCAACATAAGAAAATCAATTAATGTAATACACCACATAAACAAACTAAAAGGAAAAAAACACATGATCATCTCAATCGATGAAGAAAAGTCATTCGACAAAATCCAGTATACTTTTTTGATAAAAACACTTCAAAAGATAGGAATAGAAGGAAAATTCCTCAATATGATAAAAGGCATATATGGAAAACCACAGCAAACATCATACTCAACGGGGACAGGTTGGAAGCTTTCCCTTTAAGACTGGGAACAAGAGAAGAATGCCCACTGTCACCATTGTTATTCAACATTGTGCTAGAAGTTCTAGCTAGAGCAATTAGACATGAATAAAATAAATAAAAGGCATCCAAATAGGAAAAGAAGAGGTAAAACTCTCTCTATTTTCAGATGACATGATCCCATATTTAGAAAAATCTGAAATGTCTACAACAAAGCTACTTGAGCTAATAAACGAGTTCAGCAAAGTGGCAGGATACAAGATTAATTTGCAAAAATCAGTAATGTTTCTGTACACTAGTACTGAACAATCTGAGGAGGAAAACAGGGAAGAAATTCCATTTTAAATAGCAACAAAAAGACTCCAATACCTAGGAATCAACTTAACCAAAGAAGTACAGAATCTATATGTGGAAAACTACAAAACAATGCTAAAAGAAATCAAAAAAGACCTAAACAAATGGAAAAACATTCTGTGTTCATGGATTGGAAGACTAAATATTGTTAGGATGTCAATCCTACCCAAACTGATTTATAGATTCAATGCAATACCAATCAAAATTCCAACAGTCTACTTTACAGAAATAGAAAATGCAATTACCAAATTCATTTGGAAGGAAAAGTGCACCCAAAAAGCCAAAAGCATTCTGAAAAAAGAAGAGCGATGTAGGAGGAATTTCACTGCCTGACCTTGAAACATATTACAAAGCTACAGTGGTCAAAACCGCATGGTACTGGCATAAATATAGACACATTGATCAGTGGAATAGAATTGAAAGTCCAGAAATAAACCCTCACCTCTACAGCCAACTGGTTTTTGACAAATCTACGAAAGCCATTTTAATGGGACAGAACAGTCTCATTAACAAATGATGCTGGGAGAATTGAATATTCATAACCAAAAGAATTAAAGAGGACTCTTATCTCACTCCCTATACAAGAATCAACTCCAAATGTATCAAAGACCTAAATGTAAAAGCCAGGACCATAAAACTACTAGAAGAAAATATAGGGAAACATCTTCAAGACCTTGTGGTAGGTGGTGGTTTCTTGAACCTTACACCCAAAGAACATGCTACAAAGAAAGAAATAGATAAATGGGACTTCCTCAACATTAAACACTTTTGTACCTCAAAGGACTTTCTCAAAAGGGTGAAAAGGCAGCTGACTCAATGGGAGAAAATATTTGGAAATCACATATCTGATAAGGGTTTAAAAGCCAAGATATTTAGAAAAATGCTACATCTCAACAATAAAAAGACAAATTACCTGATTAAAAATTGGGCAAAAGACTTGAATAGAAATTTGTCCAAAGAAGAAATACAAATGGCAAAAAAAAAACATGAAAAATGTTCAGCATCACTAGCGATTAAGGAATGCAAATCAAAACTACAATGAGATATCATTTCACACCTATCAGAATGGCCACTATTAAAAAGACAGAGTCGGGGACCAGATGTGGCTCAAGCAGTTGGGTGCCTGCCTCCCACATGTGAGGTCCCAGGTTCACTTCCTCGTGCCTCCTAAAGAAGAGGAGCAGACGCAGCAATGGGCAGATGCCAAAACCAGCAGATGCTGCAACGGGCAGATGCCACAACCAGCAGATGCCACAACCAGCAGGTGACACAGCCAGCAGATGATGCAGCCAGCAGGGAGTAGATGTAGCTCAGGCAGATGGGCACTCACCTCCCATGTGGGAAGGTCCCAGATCGGTCACCGGTGCCTCCTAGAGAAGATGTGCAGACACAGCAAGCAAACAATGAGCAGAAAGATGAGGGAGCCATCTTGGAGTGGGGGATTTAAAAATATATAAATTAAAATTTAAAAAAAGACAGAGTCCCCACCCAAGTGGATCCAGATGGAGCGAGATATGAGCCATCCTGACTCGCTGCCCCTTGGTGAAGGGGCTGCCCGTGTCCTGTCCAGGGGTGTGGGAGTGGCTCTCAACCTGAACCACTGCACATGCATCACGCCCCTGATGCCATGAGGCATCATCCTGTCACTTCCCATCTCCCTGGACTTCAGCTGGACCCAAATCTCCAAGAACAGGTGAGCTGGCTCATCATCTGGCTTTCCGGGCTCCAAGATTTGATTCCATCTAGATCACAGTCCCAGCCCTCTGCAGGTCCAGCTGTCCAGCTCTGGACCTGGATGTCCAGGGAGTAAAAGGACAAAAGTATGCCCAGGCCAGGTCAGCTGGATAGTAGGAACAAGTTCTGAAACAACGTGGAGCTGAGCCTGGCCAGCCTGGCCTGCACCATGGCCTCCCTATGGTCCTTGTGGGCCACCTGCCCCTGCCCTCCCACCTTAGGTGCTATAACCATGTGCCAGACCAGTCCACCATCCTGCTCACTGCCCTGGGCACCGCCACCCATACTCCTAAACAGAAATCTACCTGTCAGGCTGAAGTAAAGTCACCCATCGGTATCTGTCCTTCTTCAAATGCTGTCGAAATAGCTGTCACATTGACCCAAAGTACTGCAAGTGAGTCACCAAAGAAGGATGTGAGCAGTTCACAACCAAAGGACAACCTGTTTGTCCATTTGGGCAAACAGAAGAAAAACTCCTGTAAAAATTGTGTTAGCCAAGAACAAGTATGTAAATGGGCCAGTGGGAGGAGGGACCCCACTGGGGTTGAGGAAAAGACTTTACAAAAACTAGAGATTGTATTTTCGATTTGGAGTTTGGAACAACAGATCACAAGATGATTCCATTTTGCAAGGCTTGTCAAGGAAAATGCTGTTCAACTGCCCATTTTGAAATAAGCGAGCTAGACGCTTTCCTTTGGTCTTTTTGAAACGTAATTGCACTGCTTTATGGACCAGTTCTAAGGGGGCCTTTATCAAAAAGACATTCCTGCTGGAGAGTAGGATGGACTTTGGAGATACTCTTTTTTTTAAGAATGAGGTTAGGAGTTTTGGTGGTGGTGGTGTTTTTGGTTTTTGTCTTTGGACACCTCACACCTTACAACTCCAAGGCTTTTAGTGTCTTCGTAAAGTGGACCACACATACCACATTTCTGTTGCCATCTTGACACATTTTTAAACAAATCAATTTTATTGATACATATTAATAAAGCAAAGAATCAAAACAAAACAAAACAAAAAAGACAGAACTACAAGTGTTGGAGAGGATGTGGAGAGATGGGAACACTTATACACTGCTGGTGGAAATATAGAATGGTACAGCCACTGTGGAGGACTGTTTGGCAGTTCCTAAAGAAGTTGAATATAGATTTGCCACATGACCCATCAATACCACTACTGGGTATATACCCAGAAGAACCAAAGCAGTGATATGAACAGATATCTGCACACCAATGTTCATAGCGGTGTTATTCACGATTGCCAAAAGTTGGAAACAACCCAAGCATCCAAGAACCAATGAATGGATAAACAAACTGTGGTGTATTCACATGATGGAATGAAGCTGTAAGAAGAAATGAAGTCATAAAGCATATGACAATATGGATGAATTTGGAGGACATTATGTTGAGTGAAGCAAGCCAGAAACACAAAAGGATAAATACTGTATGATTGCACTACTATGAACTAAACATATTGTGTAACATATTGTATGATTCCATTTATATAAAATGTAAATATAAATCAACTTATAAAGATGAAATTAGATTAGTGGTTATGTAGGGCTGGGGAAGGCATGCTAAGTGGTGTAGAGTTTTTCTTTTGGAGTAATGAAATGGTTCTAAAAATTCTTGTGGTGATGAATGAACAACATTGTGATTATACTAAAATCCATTGATTATACACTTTGGATAGCTCATATGGTATGTGAATGTATCTCAGTAAAACTGCTGAATAAATAAGTAAATAACTGCAAAGTTAGCTAGAAATAGCTATGTACAGTAGGGGAAACACAGAAATTGAGATGTGAAAAATTTTCTTGTCTACTTGTTCATCTGTTTTTTGTTTATTATTAGTTTTATTGAAATAATGAAAATGCTCTAATAATGATTGACGTGATGAATGCACAACTATGTCATTATACTAAATACCAATGATTGTACACTTTGGATGAACAGTATGCTTTATTAATATATACCAATAAAATTGATTTGTTAACAAAAACTACAATGAGATATCTTTTAACACCTATTAGAATGGTCACTATTAAAAAGACAGAGAACTACAAGTGCTGGAGAGATGTGGAGAGATGGGAACACTTATACACTGCTGGTGGAAATGTAGAATGGTACAGCCACTGTGGAGGACTGTTTGGCAGTTCCTAAAGAAGTTGAATATAGATTTGCCACAGGACCCATCAATACCACTACTGGGTATATACCCAGAAGAACCAGAGCAGTGACACAAACAGACATCTGCACATCGATGTTCATAGCAGCATTATTCATGATTGCTAAAAGATGGAAACAACACATCTATCAATTGATGAACTAATAAACAAATTGTGGTGTATATATACAATGGAATATTATGCAGCCATAAGAAGAAATGAAGTCATGACACATATGACAACATGATGAACCTGAAGGACATTATGTTGAGTGAAGCAAGCCAGACACAAAAGAACAAATACTGTATGATTGTGCTATTATGAACTTAATATATTGTGCAATCTCATGGAGTTAATAACTTGAATATGGGTCACTAGAAAATGGAATGAGGTTAGAGAACGGAAAGCTGAGAGTCAACCTGTGCAGAATTGCTAAAAAGGCTGTGCGTTAATTTTTGGAAATGAATAGAAAAGGTAAAAGCCCGACATAATGTCTGTAACTAGCAGTACAGATGGGTAGGAAACAGGTTTAAAGGGAAAGTCTAAGGTCATATATAGGGAAGCAGATGTGGCTCAAGCAATTGGGCTCCCATCTACAGGAGGTCCAGGGTTAGATTCCTGTGGCCTCCTAAAGGCAAGCTAGCCTGCACGGCAACCTGGCCCAAGCAGAGAGCTGGCATAGCAAGACGAGGCAACAAAAAGAGATACAGAGGAGGCAGATGTGGCTCAAGTGGTTGGGCATCCGTCTGCCACATGGAAGGACCCAGGTTCGATCCCCGGGACCTCCTGGTAAAATAAAAAGGCAAGCAGGCAAGCAGGGCCCATGCTGCGAGCTGGGCATGTGCAGACACAGGGCAAGCCACACAGCAAGATGATAAAGCAACAGAAGAGAGACGCAGGGGAAAGCCAAGGTGAGATGCGCCAGATACCAGGAACTGAAGTGGTGCAAGTGACAGGGTGCCTCTCTCCCACATCAGAGGTCCCTAGGATTGAATCCTGGTGAAGCCTAGAGGAGAAAAATGAGAAGAGATGGAAAGAAACAGACACAGAAGATCACCCAGTGAATGGTCACAGACAGCGAGTGGGGTGGGGGCGGGGATCTCATAGAACTGTATGCCAAAAAATAAATAAATAAAGTCAATTAAAAGAAATAAAAAGAGACACAGAGGAGAGACAATAAGAGATGCAGCAGACCAGGGAGTTGAAGTGGTGTAAGGGATTGAGCAGCTCTCTCCTACTTTGGAAGACCCCAGGATCAGTTCCTGGTGCCACCTAAAGAGAAAACAAGGAGACACAGAAGAATACACAGTGAATGGACACAGAGAGCAGACAACGGGGGTGGGAGGGGAAGAAATAAATAAATACATCTTTTAAAAAAAGATCATATATATTACAAAAACAAAAGTTAAAAATGTAACATGGATCTGTATAGCTTAGTAAAACCACATGTGAAATATGAATATGGGTAAAATTGCATATATAAGACTGTTTTTTTTTTTTGAAATTGAACAAATGTATGTTAACACTACAAGATACTAATATCAGACCAAAAAAACCATTATGCTAAGTGAAAGAAATGAGACACAAGTCCTACATATTTTGTGATTACATTTATATAAAATGTAAATATAAATCCATTTATAAAGAAATTAAATTAAGGGTTATGTAGGGTTGGGAAAGGACTGCTAAAGTCTGTGGAGTTTTTCTTTTTGGAGTAATGAAATTGTTCTAAAATTTTTTGTGGTGATAAATGCACAACGTTGTGATTATTCTAAAGGCCATTGATTATACACTTTGGATAGATTGTATGGTATATGAATTTATTTCAATAAACTGCTTAATAAATAAATTAATAAGTAATTGTGCAAGAACAGCCAGAAATAGCTATTTACAGCAGCGAAAGAATAGAGAGATCAAGGGATGAAGAATTTTCTTGTTAGTTTGTTTTCTGTTTATTATTATTATTATTAATGAAATAATGAAAATGTGCTAATGATGATTGAGGTGATGAATGCACAAGTATGTAATTATACGAAATACCATTGATTGTACACTTTGGATGAACTGTATACTTTATTAATATGTATCAATAAAATTGATTTGCTAAAAAAAAGGAACACACTCTGAAACAATCAGTAGGTCAAAGAAGAAATTGCAAGAGAAATTAGTATAGCAGATATCTTGAGATGAATGGAAACGAAAATATAACATATAAAAACTTACGGGATATAGCAAAGACAGTGCTGAGAGGAAAATTTATAGCCCTAAATGCCAATATTTAAAAAAAAAAAAAGAAACAGTTAAAATAAAAAAACTAACTGAATAACAGGAGAAACCAGAAAAAGAACAGCAAACCAATCCCAAAGCAAGCAGAAGGAAAGAAATAAAAAAAGATTAAAGCAGAAATTAACTAAATTGAGAACAAAACAATAGAGAAAATAACAAAACCAAAAGCTGGATCTTTGAGAAAATCAATAAAATCGACAAACCCTTAGCAAGACTAACAAAGAAAATAAGAGAGGAGATGCAAATAAATAAAATCAGAAATGAAGGTGGGGACATTATGACTGGTCCCTCAGAAATTAAAAGGATCATAAGAGGAAATTATGAGAAAATTTATGCCAACAAATTAAGACAACCTAGATGAAATGGACAAATTCCTAGAAATGCAAACAACCTACACTGATGCTACAAAGAAATACAGGAACACAACAAACAAATCACAAGCAAAGAGATTGAATCAGTCATCAAAAATATCCCAACAAAGAAAAGTCCAGGACCAGATGGTTTCACAGGTGAATTCTACCAAACATTTCAAGAAGAATTAACACAGACCCTGTTTAAACTCTTCCAAAAAATTGAAGAGGAGGGAAAATTACCCAACACATTTTATGAAGCCAACATCACCCTCATACCAAAGCCAGATAAAGATACTACAAGAAAAGAAAATGACAGACCAGTCTCTCTAATGAACATACGTGCAAAAATTCTCAAGAAAATACTTGCAAATCAAATGCAACAGCATAAAAAAACAATTATACATCATGATCAAGTGGGTTTTATTCCTGATATACATGGGTGGTTCAACATAAGAAAATTAATTAACATGATACACCACATTACAAATCGAAGGGAAAAAACCACATGATGATCTCAATTGATGCAGAAAAGGCATTTGACAAAATCCAGCATCATTTCTTGATAAAAATGCTTCAAAAGATAAGTAATGAAGGAAAGTTCCTCAACATAATAAAGTGCATATATAAAAATCTCACAGCCAACATCGTACTCAATGGGGAGAGGTTGAAAGCTTTCCTTCTAAGATCAGGAATAAGACGAGGATGCCCAGTGTCATCACTGTTATTCAACATTGTGCTAGAAGTTCTTCTAGCTAGTGTAATTAGGCAAGAAAAATAAATAAAAGGCATTCAAATAGAAAAAGAGAAAATAAAACTCTCACTATTCACAGATGAAGGTTCCTGCATTTAGAAAATCTGAAATATCTACAACAAAGCTATTTGAGCTAATAAATGAGTTCAGAAAAGTGGCAGGATACAAGATTAACACAAAAAAAAAATCAGTAGTGTTGGGGATTGTGGGAAGATGGCATCAGATTAGGCAGATAATGCTCAGATCTCTCACAAAACAATGGAGAAACATTCAAACTGCCCGAGGGACCTGCTTTGGGGGTCAGCAGACCAGGATAGTGCTTCACAACTTCCAGAAGAGTGAGGGACAGAGAGACAAAGAAGCTGAAACAACAAACTGTGAGTTACTAAACCTCCCAGGCACCGGGAAGGGCTCCCCTCCCCCACCCTGAGATATTCAGCAGGGGTAAAGCTCCTGGCTCATTTCAGCTGACTGAAAGAGGAGCAGATATCTTCCTCCCTATCAGTTGTTACAAGGGAAAACAGAGGGGAAGTCAGGGGGCTTTTCTTCAGGGAATTCGGCTAGCAGAGCCCACTTTGAATCTCAGCTCTGCCCAGTTGAAAACAAAGCAAAACTGAGAGAGATACACCTCTGTAGAAACATGCACCCATGAGCGTCTTCTGATGGCAGGTCTGGAAATTACATGGACAAAAATTGCTTTTAGAGCTCTCTTCACCCCACCTCTGGGAGAAAGTCTGCACCCTGTTAGTGAGTCCCTGACCCAATTTTGATAACTTAAGCTGGGCAATTTTGAAGACTTAGGTTAAGTTGAACCAAATATCAAAGAAGAGCTGTGAAAAAATAAGAACAATAGGCAAGAGAGAGAAATTGGCCATCAGAGTAAATTCACCAACATATCCAGATGCCAAGACATAAGCAAAAAATTACAAGCCATACTAGGAAAAAGGAAGAGATGGCCCAGCCAAAGGAACAAACCAAATATCCTGAAGAGATTCAGGATTGAAGACAATTGATGAATAATAATCACACAACTCTTCTAAATCAATTTAAAGAATTAAAAGAAAATATGACTAAAATAAAGAGATGAAGGATATTAAGAAGACACAGATTGAACATAAAGAACAATTTGAAAGTCTGCAAAGAAAAGTATCAGATCTTATGGAAATCAAAGACACGATAGATGAGATTAAAAATATATTAGAGGCACCTAAGAGCAGATTTGAATTGCTCAAAAACAGAATTAGTAATTTCAAAGACCAAACATATAAACTGGAAAAGACAGGAGAATAGAAAGAGAAGAGAATGGAAAAAAATGGAACAGTGCCTCAGAGAATTGAATGACAACGCGAAATGCAGAAACATAGGCATTACCAGTGTCCCAGAAGAAGAAAAAAATGGAAAAGGGGCAAAAAGAATATTTGAGGAAATAATAACTGAAAACTTCCCTACCCTTATGAAAGGCATAAATATCAATATCCAAGAAGGACAATGCACCCCAAACAGAAGAAACACAAATATTCCTACTGGACACACCTACTATTCAGAATGACAAATATCAGAGAAAAAGAGAAGATTTCTGAAAGCTGCAAGATAAAAGCAAAGCATCATATACAAGAGAAACTTGATAAGATTAAGTGCCAACCTCTCATCAGAAACCGTGGAAGAGAGAAGAAAGTAGTATGATATATTTAAGGTATTGAAAGAAAAAACTGCCAGCCAAGAATTCTGTATCCACCAAAGCTGTTCTTCAAAATTGAAGAGGAGTTCAAAGTCTTCACAAAAACTGAAAGAATATGTTACAAAAAGACTAGAATTACAAGAGATACTAAAGGGAGTGCTGCAGTCTGAAAGGAAAAAATAAGGGCAAGAGATTTGGAGAAGAGTGTAGAAATGAAGATTATTAAACAGGGTAAAAAAGACAGGCAATAGTACGATATGACAATGGAAAGCCAAAGGTCAAAATGGATGAAGTAAGTAATGCCTTTACAGTTATAACACTGAATGTTAATGGCTTGAACTCCCCAATCAAAAGTCACAGGCTGATAGAAAGGATAAAAAAATATTATTAGCCAACTATATGTTGTCTACAAGAGACTCACCTCAGATGTAAGGACATAACCAAGTTAAAAGTGAAAGGCTGGAAAAAGATATTCCATGCAAGTAGTAACCAAAAAGGCACTGGCATAGTGATACTAATATGGACAAAATAGATTTTAAATGCAAACCTGTTAAAAGGGATGAAGAAGGTCATTATACATTAATAAAAGGGGCAATTCAACAATAAGAAATAACTTTTCTAAATATTTATGCACCTAACCTCAGTGCCCAAAATACATGAGGCATACACTGGCAAAGCTGAAGGAAGAAATAGATATGTCTACAATAAGAGTTGGAGATTTCAATACACCACTCTCAGTAATGGATAAAACATCTGGACAGAGACTAAAGAAACAGAGAGCTTGAATAATATGATAAATGAACTAGACACAGACATCTATAGAGCATTGCACCCCAAATCAGCAGGATATACATTCTTTTCAAGTGCTAATGGATCATTCTCCAAGAAAGACCATATGTTGGGTCATAAGACAAGTCTCAATAAATTTAAAAATATTGAAATTACACCAAACACTTTCTCTGATCATAACAGAATAAAGATGGATATCAATAATGGATGGAAAAAGGGAAAATTTATAAATATATGGATATTAAACCACACACTCTTAAACAATCAATGGGTTAAAGAAGAAGTTGCAAGAAAATTCAGCAAATATCTTGAAATGAATGAAAATGAGAACACAACATATCAAAACCTATGGGATACTACAAAAGGCAGTGCTGAGAGGGAAATTTATAGCCCTCAATGCTTACATTTAAAAAGAAGAAAGAGCTAAAATTGATAATCTAACTTCACACCTGGAAGAACTAGAAAAAGAACAGCAAATTAATCCTAAACAAAGCCAAAGGAAAGAAACAGTGAAGATCAGAGCAGAAATAAATGAAATCAAAACAATAGAGAGAATCAACAAAACCAAAAGTTGGTTCTTTGAGAGGATCAACAAAATAGACAAACTCTTAACTATACTGCTGAGGAAAAAAAGAGAGAAGACACAGATAAATAAAATCAGAAATGGCGGGGGGGGGGCGGGCATTACCACTGACCCCATAGAAATAAGAGAGATCATAAGAGGATACTATGAACAACTGTATGCCAAAAAACTAGAAAATGTAGATGAGATGGACAAATTCCTAGAAACACATGAACCACCTACGATGACTTTAGAAGAAATAGAAGACCTCAACAAACCAATCACAAATAAAGAGATTGAAACAGTCATCAAAAACTTCCCAAAGATGAAAAGCCTGGGACCAGATGGCTTCACAGGTAAAGTTTACCCATCATTCAAAGATGAACTAATACAGATCTTGCTCAAGCTCTTCCAAAAAATTGAACAGGAAAGAATGCTACCAAATTCATTCTATGAAGCAAATATCACCTTAATTCCAAAACCAGATAAAGATATTACAAAATAAGAAAATTACAGACCAATATCTAATGAATATAAATTCAAAAATCCTCAACAAAATACTTGCAAACAGAATCCAAAACCACATTAAAAGAATTACCCACCACAATCAAGTGGGTTTTAACTCAGGTATGCAACAATGGTACAACACAAGAAAATCAATTAGTGGAATAAACCACATTGATAAATTGAAGAAGAAAAAGCACATGATCCTCTTGATTGATGCAAAGAAGGCCTTTGACAAAATACAGCACCTTTTCTTCATAAAAATACTCCAAAAGATAGGAATAGAAGGAAACTTTCTCAATCTGTTAAAGTACATATATGAAAAACTTACAGTTAGCACTGTATTCAATGGTGAAAGACTGAAAGCTTTCCTGCTGAGATCAGGAACAAAACAAGGATGCCCACTGTCACCATTATTATTCAATCTTGTACTAAAAGTTCTAGCTAGAGCAATTAGGCTAGACAAAAAAATAAAAGGCACCCAAATAGGAAAGGAAGGAGTCAAACTTTCACTATTTGCTGATGACATGATCTTATAACTAGAAAATTCTGAAAAATCCACAACAAAGCTACTGGAATTAATAGATGAGCTCAGCAAAGTGGCAGGATACAAGGTTAATACACAAAAATCAATGGTGTTTCTATACACTACTGATGTGCATTCTGAGGAGGAAATCAGAAAAAAAATTCCATTCATAATAGCAACAAAAACAATCAAATATGAATATTTGATTGTTAATATTTGCTTAAGTTTAGGAATAAACTTAACCAAGGACATAAAAGACATGTATTCACAAAACTACAAAATATTGATAAAAGAAACTGAAGTAGACTTAAGTAAATGGAAGGACATTCCATGTTCATGGATTGGAAGACCAAATATTGTTAAGATGTCAATTCTACCCAAACTGATTTACAGATTCAACCAATCCCAATAAAAATCCCAACAGCCTTTTTTGCAGAAATAAAAAAGCCAATAATCAAATTTATTTGGAAGGTAAGGGACCCTGAATAGCCAAAAATGTCTTTAAAAAGAAGAACGAAGTTGGAGGACTCTCACTTCCTGACTTAGAGCATATTATTTAGCTACAGTGGTAAAAACAGCATAGTACTGGCATAAGGACAGACAGATTGACCAATGGAACAAAATCGAGAACTCGGAAATTTACCCTCATATATACAGTCAAGTGATTTTTGACAAGGCTGTTAAGCCCACCCAGCTGGGCCAGAACAGTCTATTCAACAAATGGTACTGGGAGAACTGGATAGCCATATCCAAAAGAAAGAAAGAAGACCCCTATCTCACATGTTATATAAAATTAACTCAAAATGGATCAAGGACTTACATATAAAAAAAATAACCATAAAACTCCTAGAACAAAATGTAGGAAAACATCTTCAAGATCTTGTGGTAGGCAGTAGTTTCTTAAACCTTACACCCAAAGCAAAAGCAACAAAAGAAAAAATAGATAAATGGGACCTCCTCAAAATTCAACACTTCTGCACCTCAAAGGACTGTGTCAAAAGGGTGAAAAGGCAGCCAACTCAATGGGAGAAAATATTTGATAATCACATATCTGATAAAGGTTTAATATCCATGATATATAAGAAGATCATAAAACTCAACAATAAAAAGACAAAGTATCTGATTAAAAACTGGGCAAAAGATTTGAAAAGACAATTGTCCAAAGAAAAACAAGCGGGGAAGAAACACATGAAAAACTGTTTAACATCACTTGCAATTAGGGAAATGCAAATCAAAACTACCTACTAGACTGACCACTACTAAAAAGTCAGAAACCTGTAAATGTTGGAGAGGATGTGGAGAAATAGGAATGCTTATTCACTGTTGGTGGGAATGTAGAATGTTACAGCCACCTTGGAGGATGGTTTGGGAGTTCCTAAGGAAATGGAATATAGACTTCCTGTGGGACCTGGCAATATCATTGCTAGGTACATATCCAGAAGAACTGAGAACAGTGACACGAATAGATATCTGCACACCAATGTTCATAGCAGTGTTACTCACAATAGCCAAAAGTTGAAACAACCCAGGTGTCCATCAACTAATGGATGGATAAACAAATTTTGCAGTATATACATGATGGAATATTATGCAGCAGTAAGAAGAAATGAAGTCATGAAACATATGACAACATGGATGAACCTGGAGGACATTATATTGAGTGAAGCAAACCAGACACAAAAGGACAAATACTGGGAGGCGAGTGTGGCTCAGTCGATGGAGCTCCTGTTTACCATGTGGGAGGCCCCGGGTTCGCTTCCCAGGGCCTCCTTGTGAGGGCAGGCCAGCCCGCACGGCCCGGTGGGCTGATACAGCAAGACCTCACAACAGGAGGCGGGTGTGGCTCAATCGACAGAGCCCCCATTTACCATGTGTGAGGCCCCGGGTTCGCTTCCCGGGGCCTCCTTGTGAGGGCAGGCCG
>JAQZBX010033213.1:0-25487 GCA_029593785.1 Cabassous unicinctus | reverse complement strand
CAGCAAAGTCACACACAGAATACTAGAGACTTCCACATACCCAATCTCCCTCCCCCTTCCCCACCCTATATTAAAACCTTTATTATTTTTTTATGGATGTTATCATTTTTATAACTGTTATACAGATAGCAAAATATAGCAACTAAAATTTTTCAGTGGTTTACAGTACAGTTTACAATTTCGACTGTGTCCATTAATGTAAGGTAATGAAGAATATTTCCCATGACCACTACATACCCCATTTGATCTTTTCTGTTCCTTCCTCCCCACCCCCTGGGGCATATGACTCTTCCCGGCCTTGGCTCATGGGATGACAAGATTCATATTTACATGTCCTGGGTATTCTAACCTGTCCTTCTTAATCTACCCACCTGTTAATCTTGCACCACCGAACCCAGTAAAATCTCTACCCACCTCTCCTATCCTTCAATATGTAACTATACTCTTTCAATTTACCATAGATAATGTCCATATGGGTGATGGTTCACAGCCTACACTTCTCTCTTCCTTGTTAGCCTATCTTTTGGTCAGTGGTTCTCAGAAATGGTTATCTTACCTCAATTCAAATCAATGAGGTCATAAACTGTTCTTCCTTCAATGCCTGGCTTGCTTCACTCAACATACGGTCTTCAAGATTCATCCAAGTTATTCCATGTGTTAGCACTTTATTCCTTCTATTTAATTTGTTCCTAAATTTTTGAGAAAATATTTTATGGAAAGGTAAAAGTTATGGGCAAGCAGACTGTTATAATTGCACTTATGTGGTCATTATTCTTTCCTGTATATCTTGCTTGAATTCAAGTGATAACTTGAATGATGAAATAATGAAAAAAAGTTGAGATTAAGATTAATAATTTTTCATTTTCTTAAACATTTCTTATGAGTGTAAATGAACATGTGCTCCAGCTTGAGAATTTATTCAATTTATACTCTCTATATTTTTGTCTATTCATATTATTCCTGAGATTACCATGCCTAATGCCCTGATATAAACATACATTTTACTTTCACTTTGTAATTATTTTTTTCCTAACTACATAGAATATAAACAATATAGCTATATATAGATATATATCTTACAGACATGCATAAACTAGGTATAGATATAGAAATATAAATTTAGACAAGATATGATTTTAGATATAGATATATAGATATAAATGTCATTTTATTAAAACTTTTTTGAGATAGTGTGTCCACCATAATGATTGAAAAATAGTAGAGTTCCAATAGCAATGAATCTCTCATATTACCCTTTTATAACCACATATACCACCACTACCCAATCTTCCAAAATATAATGCAAGGTGACCACTAATCTAGTATCTTTTTGTAAATTTTCTTTTCATTTCAAAAATGTTATAAAAAGGGAATGAAGGTATAGGTAACTTTTGGAATTGACTTTTTGTCATTCAACATGATTCTCTGGGTATTCATCCAAGCTAATGCATAAATCAATAATTTGTTCATTTTTAGTGCTGAATAGTATTCTAGGATATGCAGTTACTCCAGATTATTTAAACATCACCCACTGAAATACATAAAGGTGGTTTCCAGATTTGGGTTGTTATGAATAAAATTTCTAGAAACATTTAGACATTTTTGTGAATTTTATTTCTTCCTTCACATCTCTATGTCTTATATTTTATTTTATTGCCTCATTGAAGTGGTTTTAATTTTCTATACTATTTTGAATAAGAATGATGGCAACATATATGTTTGCATTGTTTCTGATCAATGGAGAAAGCCATCAATCTTTCACCATTAAGTATCATATTATCAGTAGCATATTTTAAGATGCACATTATAAAGTTGAAGAAATCCCTCTATACCATTTGTTATTATTAATTGATGTTGATTTTAGTCAAAGTCATTTTCTGTGTCAATTGATACAAATCATATTAATGTTCTTTTTTTCTTACTCATATGGTAGATTATATCATTTTATTCTTGAATACTGGAGCAACCATACATACAGGGAAAAACCCTCACTTGATCATAGTGTATAAATAAATCTAGCACATTGCTGGATTCAATTTGCCAATATGTTGTTGAGGACTTTTGCTTCTAAATTCATGAGGTATATTGCTTAACAGTTGTTTTGCTTTCATGTTGGATTGTTATATATATGTGTTTGTGCATTGATGACTGTATGTTTGTGTTTGATATTTGTCTACTTTTGGTTTTAATATAATAATAGTAACACAAAATAGGTTGGTAAGTATTCTTTCCTCCAATTTCTAGAGGAGGTTGTGTAAAGTTTCTGGGAATTAGTCCATAAATATTTTGCAGATTTCTGTGAAAAAATATGGGCTAATAGATTTATTTTTAGGGAATTTTAAGATCATGACTCCAATTCCTTAAATGGTAAAACTACTCATATACTGTATTTCAGTTTGCTTAAGATTTAGTAGTTTCTTATTTTCAAGAAATTGGGCCATTTATTTTGTTGTCAATTTTAAGAGACTAAATTGTTTCTAGTATTCCCTTATTATACTTCAATTAAAAAAAATTTTTTTTTTTTGCAAGCAAACACCCTTACTTTGCCCCTCATACTTCACTTAGTATATCTTGGTTAGTCTTCCAAGAGATTTATTATTTTGTTGAATTTTATGAGCTAACATCTTTTATTTCATTCATTTTTCCAATGGATTTGTTGTTTACAATTTCATTGATGTGTGATTTTTATATTTTCCATCTCTGCTTGATTGATGTATATTTTGCTTTTTTCCCCAGATTATAAGGTGAAAATTTAACATGTATTTGAGAATTTTCCTTTGTACTAATGCAAACATTGTGGAGTCTGTTGATATAAGAAGTGTCATTAGAACAAAGGCTTAAACAAAACAAAGATTCTCAGCAAATAACCACTTTATTATTTACATAACACAAAGAAGGCAAAATAAAAGAAAAGTGGTCCTATTGTGACTTATCCCCCATGGAAGTCAACTGCTCAAGTCAGGGTTGGTGGATGGAGGCTCCACATGCTCCACTTTACTTCAGAGATGAGGACCCAGGAAAGCATAAGGGTTGTGTTTTTATTCCCCAGGAGGAGGGGGCCCAGCCACTCAGCAAAAAGCATGTATTAAGCAAACTTCATGTAGAATTTCAGCCCTGACAAGGAGTGGGAGCTGCTTATTCCCAGTTTCAGGTTCAAAGTACAGTAAGACATTTCCATTTCTTTATAGCTTGGTTTCATAGTTAAGACAATGTTTTTCCCAGGCAGAAAATGGAAGCAAATCCAAGTGTCAGCATGAAAACAAGCAACAGGGTAAAGCAGAGGGTAGACAAATTTGGAAGATGGCTACTGAGCATGTTGATGTCTTTTCCAGCACAAAATAATGCTATAAATATCACTTTTAACACTGCTTTAGGTATGTCCATAAATTTGATGTGTCTGCTTTCCTTTTTCATTTAGTTTAATGTGCTTTTGAATTTCTTTAGATGTTTGCTCCTTAACTTAAGGAAAATGTATAAACATGTAATCTAGTTAACAAGTGTTTGAAGATTTTCTTCTCATATATCTAATAATGATTTCTAGTTTGATTTCATTTTGAAGAAAGAAAATATTTTCTAATTTTCAAATTATTATATATTTTTGAAGATAATGTTATGGCTTAGTATATGGTTTATCTTGGAGACTGTTCCATGGACCTATGTAGAACATGGATACTCTGCTATTGGTGAGTGTAATGTGCCATAAAAATCTATTAAATCCTGTTTGTTGATATTGCTATTGAGTTCTTTGATACTTACTGGTTTTGTTTAATATTTCCATTAATTTTGAAAGATAGGGCTGTTTATTTCTTAAAGTATATCAGCGTATTTATTTCTCTTTCAGTTCTATCATTTTTTCTTAATTTAATTTGTAATTTTGTTGTTTGAGATATATTTACTTGTTAAGTCTTCCTGGTGGTTTGGCCATTTTATAATTATATAATTTCTTCTTTATCCTGATAATATTCTTTGCTATGTTTTCTACATTATATGATATTAACAAAGCCACTTGTGATGACTTTTATCAATGTTTCATGGTAAATATCTTTTATTTTGTCTATACCTAGTTATATTTGTAGTGAGTTTTTATAGAGGGCATACATTTTCATCTTTTTAAAATATCCACTCTATCATTGTTTTTTTTTCCTTATAATAAGCTTTATTTTTAAAGATGTTTTAGATTACATGAATGTTACATCAAAAGTATAGGGATTCCCATAAACCCTACTCCTTCCTCCTTCCATATTTCCCCTATTAATAACATCTTACATTAGCATGGTACAGTTTTTACAATTAATGGAAACATATTGAAGCACTGCTCCTAACCAAGATCTATAGATTATATTATTCTTTACATTTTGCATCATACAGTTTTATAGAGTTTGACAAAATGTATAATGAACTGTATCTGTCATTGTGATATCATGCAGAACAATTCCAAAGCCCTAAGAACACCTTATGTTCCACCTATTTCCCCCATCCCTCCCTTCAGAACATTTAGTAACTATTATCTTTATATCCTTTATATCAAAGTTACAAATTCTTTGGTTCCCATACTAATAATTCTACTTTGGTTCATGGTTGTATTCTCCTTGTATGTTTGTTCATTCCTTAAACTTGAATATTTTGGGTGGTGATGCCTACTGTACTTCTAATTGAGAGGGGCATAGATCTTATGGAGCAGATGAAAGGAACTGTTTTCCTTGCAGTTGTAGATCCTCTTTGATTTTGGTGTGAGAGTTGTCCATTGTCATAATTTTGTTAGCTGTCCTGGGCATGTCCAATGAACTGGAGTGTTGTCGACAACTCTGCTGAGATTCAGAGCTCAACCAACATATTAGCAGAACAAGAGTTTAAGTATCTGGGACATATATTGAATGGGTAGACTGCTATTTATAGGTTCAAAGAAAAAGGGTAGAAAAATGATGTGTAGGAAGATTATAAATGAGTCTAACTCTGTTACATTTTAGAAATAGGTTATCATTTATTCCAAGGTAAGGTCCACCAACTGGGTGCAGATTTCATGGGGTGCTGATTTGCTTATAGTATCCACATATCTCAAGAACCCTTAGGAGGACCCTGGGATGATGCTTTGTTTAATGTGGCAGTTAGTGAAATCTGCCTGAAATGTGCATAAGTGTTACGTCTAGAATAACCTCCCCACTCACTTTGAAATCTCTTAGCTCTAATCACTTTTTTGTATTTAATGTTTCTCCCTTTTGGCCAAGGTCTTTTTCCAAATGTATCAGAGGTCAGTACTTGTTATTAATCCCTCAGTGCCAGGGAGAGTAATTGCCAGCTGTCATGGTCCATGCCAGGGGGAAAGTATTGAGTTTATTTGCTGAATGTGGCTTAGAGTTAGACCACAATTAATTAAGAAGGTGGCTGACGTGATGTAACTCTTAGGAAATAGTTTCAGTTTTACAAGAATAAGGTTCAGAAATACAAGCATTAATACTGAAGTCTTGTTATATTGTATATTATATACATATATAATATATAATATACCTTTTATTAGGGACTCTCTTTGTACTCTAGAGATTCTTGCCCCTCTATTTGAGAACATAGCAGGTTGTGATTTTAATATTTTGTTGTTGGTTATTGTGTGGGTCTCCATTCACTGAGACAACACCCTATGAAAACATGACCATATACATATTCCATAGAGACATGCTCTAGGTGCATCTTTCCCCACACATCCTTCTACTACTGATACCTTGCACTACTGACCCTCTCCTGTCATAGATGCTGAAAGAATACACCCAAAATTGTATTCTCAACCAGTTCTCAATTTCAATAGGATGGAATCTTCACCTATTCCATCCTGCAGCCCTCCCCCTGATCCATGGATTGTTCAAGCCACCCAGACAACCCCACTCACACTCATACTCTAGCACCATCAATTCCACTCATATTGATGTCCACTGTCCACATTTAATGCAATTGTTAATATGATTGGGCTTAAGTTCATTGTTTTACATCTGATTTTATCTTTCTTCTCTCCTTTACTCACTTTTAGTCATTTCTTTTTCTACCTACTGTAGGTTTATTTGAACAGGTTTTATAATTCCATTTTGTTTCATATAAAGTGGTTTATTGCATATCTCACTTTTATTGTTTGCTTTAAGTTTAAATTTTGTATAAGTAACCCAACAGAGTCTAAATGGGTTTATATTTATCAAAGTAAGGCATGGTCTTCTTAAAACCCAGAGTATCTATTTTAACCTCCTCATTTATAATATACTTATGTAAATGGTTCCCCTAAATTCTTTGAGAAGCACATCAAACAGTGTATACATTTTCTTCAAATATCATACTTAATTTATATTACCCAGGAAGAGAATGGAATTGTTTTTTTTACCAAACTTTTTACTTTTCCAGTTTTCTTTACTCCTTCCTGATGTTCCAGTATTTCTTATTTTATCTTTTCATTTCAGTTTATATACTTTCTTTAGCCACTCATTTATGACAGGTCTGCTGGTCTTAAATCATGTGAGAATGTCTTGATATCCCATTATTTCTAAAAAAATTTTCACTGGATACAGAATACATTGTTGGCAGCTATTTTCTGTTTTCACTTGTAAAGTGCTGTAATAATATTTTCTGGTCTCCAAAGTTTCTAATGAGAAATTCACTCTTATTTATATAATGTTATACCTACAAGAAAAAGGTCAATTTACTTTTGCTTCTTCAAAAATATTTACTTTTTTGCAGTTTTGAGAAGGTTGTGGAAATTGTGAGTCTTAATGTGTATTTCTTTGAATTTATTCTACTTGATGTTTTCTCAGTTTCTTTTGTCTATCTCTTCAGAAATTCTGGAAGTTTTAGTGATTATTTATTTGACAGTTTCAAGATTTTATGAATCCCAGAAAGCATCATGTTGTTGGAACTAATCCATTCTAGTGAATGTAGGACTCTTTTGATTGCATTAGATTCAGTTAAGATTAGATCACTCTTTATTATATCACTCTAGGATCTATGATAGGACTATGTCAGTGAGATATAACTCAGGTTATGTCTCCATGCTTTAGTTGGAGTCTTATATAAATTTAGACCTGAAAGCAGAAACACACAAAGACAGCTTCCATTTTCACCCTGTCATGTGACAACAGAGTCCAGGATCTCCTATGCCCTCAGAAAGACAGAGAAAGAAAACATAAGAGGCTGAGAGAGAGGCCAGAGACTGAAATATGCATAGCACAGAGGCAAGAAGCCCCTAAGAGTTTAGGCATGTGGAGCAGCTCAAAGCAATAGAGACAGAGCACTGCCATGTGCTTGATAGTCCACAGATGAGCTGGGAGAGACACAGAGCCTGGAGAAGAAGACAGAGAGAGACTGGCTGAGACCCTGTTTTGCCTTGTCATGTGGTAGGAGTCCAGGATCATCTTCAGTCAAACTTTGTGAGACAGTATCTCTGATGATGCCTTGATTTGGACATTTTCACAGCCTCAGAAATATAAGCTTTTACCATAATAAATTCCTATAACACAAGTCAAACCATTTCTGGTATTTTGCTTCCATCAAGTTTAGGAAACTAAAACATTTATTTAAATAGTTTTTCAGCCCAACCCTTTTCTACTCTCCTCCCAAGACCCTTTGAAATGAATATTTTATCTTTCATTATAGTTTAGTGGAACTTAGAAGCTGAATAAATTTTATCATCTTATTTCCTCCCTGTTTTTCATATTAGGTAATTCTATTATTTTATCACAATTCACTAATCCTTTACCAGGTCTGATCTTTCTTTTCAGCTGAGCCAACTTAATGAGATTTTAGTTTGGTTATTATATATTTATGTTCCAAATTTCCCTTTGGCACCCCCTTAGAGAGTGCCTTTATTTGCTGAAAATCTATTTTTATTAACTGAGATTATCTATTTTAATATATTTATATCATACACATGATTTATTTACCAGGCAGTGAATTTTTAATAATTATGTTTTCTATGTTAAAGGTTATAATGGAAAAAATAGACAAAAACATGATCAGGCCAGTAAGGTAAGCACAGTGAATGAAATTCTAATAAAGAATAATCAAAGGTAATGCTATAAATTAAAAACACTATACAGAAATGAAGAATGGCTTTGATCAGCTAAGCAGTAGACTGAACATGATTGAGGTGACAATCAGTAATCTTGAAGGTATATGAATACAATTTCCCCACACTTAAATACCAAGAGTAAATAGTTTAAAAATCTGTATTTTCTTCATTAATTTTTTTACTGTAAACCTACAACTTCTGTAAAAAAATTGAACAGCATGTCCCAGATATGTGGCTCAATTTTAAAAGGTGAAACACAGGGGTAATTGGGATATAAGAAGAAGTAAACATAGAACAGAGAAGAAGAAATATTTATAATAATTATGGTCAAGAAGTCCCCATAATTAATGACTGAGGACAATGGGCAAAATTATCAACCTCTGAGAATGCCAAACAGAATAATTATTAGAAAATTTAAACTAGACATATTATATTCAAACTCCAGAAATTTGAAAAGAACACAACCATGAAATAAACCATAGGGGGAAGAAAAATCTTTATTATAGAGGAATAAGAACCCAAATTTCATTTGACTTGTTAGAAACCATTTCAAGAAAAAAGAGAGTAGAAAAAAGTAAACAAACAAACCAACAAAAAATAAGAACCTAGAATGCTATATTCCGTGAAATGAACCTTTAAGGTGTAAGAAAAACAAAGTCTTTTTTTCAAAGAAATGAAAATTCTATGAATTAATGCTCAGCAGTTCTACTTTGCAGAAGTCTCCATAGAAAATCTACAGAGTGAAGGAAAATGATATAGGCCAGAAACATCAATCTGCATAACCAAAGGAAAAACATCAGAAGAACAATGAGTGAAGGTAAAAATATATTTTCTCCTTTTATTATTAATTGAAATGAAAGAAAATTTTTGTTTAAAGCAATAATACTAACAATGTATTGAAACTGCTTATACCATTAGTAAAAGTGAAATGTAAGGCCTCATAGTTAGAGGAATGAAAGGGGAAATTTGGAAATGCTCTGTTTTAAGGAACCTGCATTATCTATGAATGGATAGATTTCTTTGAAAGTAGACATATATTAGTTGTAAATGTATATTGAAAACTGTAATGTGTGGTATTAGTTTTTCTCAAGTATGATTGATATACTAAAATGGGACAGAAAATGGTATCACATTAAATGCTCACATAAAACCACAGAATGTCTTTAAAGAAGGGATTAAATAATGAAAATGTGCAAAAAATAGAAGACAATAACAAATATGGTAGATATTAACATAATGGTTAAAATACCAATTAAATGCAGAGATTGGCAGACCTGATAATAAAAAAGACCCAAAAATAATGCAGTCTGCAAGAAACCAAATTATATTATAAAGACAGATATTTGGAAAAGCAATGGGATATAGAAATATATACTATGCTAACTTAAATCAAAAGAAAGATGGAAAATTTATATTAATTAGACAAGGTAGAATTTAGAACAAAATAAATCATCAGGATAGGTACGATCATTGCATTATGAGAAAAGGATCAATTTTCCAGGGAGATATAATTGGAAATGTCACTTTAACAGCAAAGCAATAAAATCTATGATGAAAAAATTGATACAGCTGAAAGGAGAAACAAATTCAATATTTTAGCTAGAGATTTCACCACACTTTTTCAATAAGTGGCAGATCCAGAAGGCAGAAAGGCATTAAGGCTATAGTTGTGAACAGCAGTATCAATCACCTTAATCTTACTGATATTTATAAAACATTCCATCCAACAGCAGCAGAAGTCACATTCTTTTCAAGCTCAAATAGAACATTCAAAAACATAGACTATGATATTAAACACATTTTAACAAATTTGCAGAATTTAAATAATATAAAGTATATTACCTGAACACAAAACAATAATTAGAGAGCAAAAAATATATGATAAAATGTTATTGATGTCTTCTATAATAGTGGATTTGCTGTTTCTTCTTTCATATTTATCAGTTTTGCCTCACATATTTTGCTACACTGTTACTGCAGCACACATATTAAGGATTTGGATGGCTTCTTGGAAAATTGACCCTTTTATCATCATGCAATACTCAACTTTATCTCTCATTTTCCTAGTTCTGGAGTCTGATATTTCTAAAATAAATAAAGCTACTCTAGCTTTCCTTTGGATTAAAGTTAACATTATAACACTTTCTTCATATCATTCCTTAGAATCTATGACTATATTTAATGTTTCCTTGTAGACAACTTATTAACTTTTATATTTATATTGACTCTGCCTTTCTGTCTTTTAACTGATATATTTATATGATTCATATTTAAAGTGATTATTTATTTCTTCCATATGTGTAACTATTTTTTATTAATTTTCATTTTTCTTTATTGATTCTTTATCTTATGCTCTTTTTCTTCCAATTATATTTTTAATTGAGACCTTTAGGTAATTCCATTTTTCCTTCGATAGCATATTATACTTCTCTTTTTATTTTTTATTGGTTTACTGTAGAGTTTGTAATATGCATTTACAACTGATCTAACTCCACTTTCAAATAACACTACATCTTCATAGGTAGTGCAGATAATAAAGCAGATAATTCCAAATTCTTCCCTTTCATTCATTATAATATTGCTGACATTCATTTCCTTTATAATTTTAATCACTCAATAAATTGTTAGTATTATCTACTTGAAAACTAATTATTTATTATATCAATTAAAATATTAAAATATATTACTTTTCCTTCATTAATTCCTTTTAAAACACCATTTGTATTACAGGCATAATCAAACTTCTTTTTTATAGTATTTTTCCTTCTCTTTGAAAAACTTCTCTTAATATTTCTTGCAAGGCAAGCAGACTGGTGAGAGATTGGTTCAGTTTTTGTTTATCTGAGAAAATCTTTAATTCTTCACATTTGAGAGAAAATTTCACTGAATATAGGGTGTTCAGTTAGCGATATTTCTTCACTACTTTAAATATTTCACATCACTGTCTTCTTGCTTATATGGGTTTTACTGAGAGAAGTCCATGTAATACTAAACTATTGGATTCAATTGGTAAGTTGTCACCATATTCTTTCAAGTTGTTCTCTTTATCCTTGGTTTTCCTGCAGTGTGCATAAATGCCTAGGTGAATATTTCATTGTATTTATACTTTTTCTGCTGTCTGATCTTTCTTTATCTTTGGATTTGGGTCTGTCACTAACTGGAAAGTTCTCAGCCAGTATTAGCTCAAATATTTCTTCTGCTCCTTTTCTTCTTTCTGGTATTCCAACTGCACCTATGCTTTCAACTTTTGAATTTGGAGCTGCTCACTATTGCTACAAAGCTAGATATTAAATTAATTTTATCAAGATTATAAGGCAAAAAGTAAAATTGTCTCCATTTATATTTTTGTAATAAACTTTACTTTTAGAGAAGTTTTAGATTTACAAAAATATTACACCAAAATTAAAAGGAATTCCCATATAACACACACATACACTCACACACAGTTTCCCCTATTACTAGCATCTTACATTAGATTGGTATATTTGTTACAATTGACAAACCAATATTGAAGCATTTCTATAATATGAAGTCTATAGTTTACATTACTGTTTACACTTTGTGCTTACAGTTTTATTGGCTCTGACAAATGAATAAGGTCATGTGCATGTCATTGCACTGTCATAGTGTTGTGGCAGATGAAACTTGGATGGTGGGAAACCCAAGCAGCACTCAGAGAGGTGGAGGAACAAAGTTTTATTATGCATGGTCCCAGAGGAGAGTCTAGTCTGCAAAGTCTGAACTTTGAGTTTTGACTTTCATGAGTTTATATAGAGACTTTAAATGGGCAAATTCCTAAGCAAGTGGGCAGGTGGGGTTCACAAAAGCAGAAGTGTGAGTTTAGCTTATCTTTCTAAAGCAAAGGGCCATAGGAAAACTGGAGGAGAGGGCTATTGTCTTCCTAAAGCTGTGGATCTATGCAGAGGGGGAGGTGTAAGGCTAAAACAGGAGCTGTATCTTCCTAAAGCTGTGTGTTTCTGCTGAGGGCAGGGAGTAGGGCCACAGCAATTTCTTCATCATTCCTCCCTTTGATGCCCTTATAATTCCTTATACGGCATCATCTGCTAACATGGAGATTCTTCTATAGTCCCCAAGGGCTGATACTTAACATGAGGCATTACTTGGTGTTTTAAGGTGTTTAGGTGGTAAGTGATGTATTGTGTAAGGTACTATAGGACACATGGCCCAAAAGTTAAGAGGAAGAAGACTGCGGCTATTACTGGCATGAATGGGAAAATCCAGGAGAGGAAGTACTGGAAGTAGTTCCCGCTGGCAGACACCTGGTATGCACAAATTTAAGTGGTCTTTGGCCCATTCTTTTAGCAAGGCTACCTTATCCCTAAGTATCCCTGAGGAATTTGCATAGAAACAGCATTCTTCCCCCAGTATCTGGCAGATTCCTCCTAAATCTGCAGTGAGCAAGTCTAATCCTCACCTGTTTTGTAAAACTACTTCTTCCAATGAGTCTATCTGGTCTTGCAAACCATTGAGAGCCCCCAATATTTCCTCAAAGTCATTTGCTGTTTCTTGTGCTAGGGTTTGTATGCCCTCCTGACCAACTGCAAGTGAGGCTCCTGCTACTGCCATGCTTCTGACTACTTCTAGTCCCAAGAGTAGGGGAATTGCCTGTATTCTTTATAAGTTGCTCAATGGATATGAATGGTAGCAAATTCATATTTAGAGTCAGTGTAAACATTTACTGCCTGCCTGGTGGCTAACAGCAGGGCTTGGGCCAGTGCCCAGAGTTCTGCTCATTGCATGGTCCTTCCCTGAGGTAGAGATGCTGCTTCCGCTACCTGCTCAGCAGTGATGACTGCATATCCAGCAAGTTTCTCTCCATTTTTAACAAAGCTGCTTCCATCTGTAAATAGTGCCTGATCCAGGGAAGGGAGTGTTCTGTTTTGGAGGTCAGGGTGACTGGAGTAAACTTCTTTGGTAACTTCAACACATTCATGTTCAGAGGCCTCTTCCTCAACTGGCAAGAAGGTGGCAGGGTTTAGACTGTGCACTGTTTCTATCATTACTCTGGGGTTTTCACAGAGGAAACCTTGGTAATGTGTGAGCCGTGGGTTAGATATCCACCAGTGCCCATGTAAGTTCATTAGGGCAGTGAATGTGTGCAGCACCATGACATGAATAACTCGTCTGAGGGTTAGATTTTTGGCTTCCTTGATGAGGGTTATGGCTGCAACTAGAGCTTTCAGACAGGGCAACCACCCGGCAGCTATGGGGTCCAGTTGCTTGGAGAGGTAGGTGATGGGCTTCTGCCAAGGGCTAACTGTTTGGGTGAGGACTCCCAGGGCCACTTTGATCTTTTCATGCATGGATATGTTGAAGCTTCAAGTTACATCCAGGAGTCCCAAAGCAGGAGCTGATGTGAGTTGTTTTATGATGTCTTGAAAGGCCCTCTGATGAGCTTCTCCCCAGACAAGGGACTTTTTTTCTGGACCCATCAGAACTCCATAAACGGGTTTGGCCATGGCGGCAAACCTGGGAGTCCAGATGCAGCAGAACCCTGCAGCTCTGAGGAATGCACAAAGTTTTCTTCTTGTGGTGGGGTTAGGGATGGTGCATATTGCTTTCCTTCCTTCTGGTCTGAGTGTCCGGTGCCTTTCTGTGATGCTGAGCCCCAGGTACTTGACCTACTGTTTACAGATTTGGGCTTTTCTCCAAGACACTTTGTACAGTTTGTGTTAGAAGTTGTAAGTGTCTGGGTCCATCTCCAGAAGTCCTCTTCCATCTCACTGGCAAGTAGGAGGGCATCTATGTATTGCAAGAGGGCACACCTGCAGACTTCCTCGGGGTAGGTGGCCAGATCTGCTGCCAAGTCTTCTCCAAAGAGGGTGGGGGAGTTTTTGAAGCCCTTCAGGAGTGAAGTCCAGGTTAGATGAGTTTTCTGCCAGGTTCGGGAATCTTCCCACTCAACGGCAAACAGAGACTGGCTTGGGGGGGTGCAGCCACAGGCAGAAGAAGGCATCTTTCAGGTCTAAGCAAGTGAACCAGATGACTCCAGGAGGCAGCTGTCCCAGCAAAGTGTACAGGTTGGGAACAACTTGCTGCAAGGTGAGGGTGGCATTGTTGATGGCTCATAGATCCTGGACTGGTTGATATCCTGTCCCATCTGGCTTCTTTACTGGTAGTAATGGGGTGTTCCAGGGTGACTAACACTCTATCAAGATTCTTTTCTCAGGCAATCTATGTGCCCAATTGTGCTTCATGGAGAATCGGATACTGCCTCTCTTGGACCGGGATGGCTCCAGTCTTCATGTGGTTGTTGATGGGTGGATGGTTCTGTGCCATTCCTGGTGGGTTTTTTCCTGCCCAAACCTTGGGAAAGAGTTCCAGCAGCTTTTCGACTCTGACTTCAATTTTCTTCTGCATGAAGTCTCCATTCATTGTTTTGGGGTACAGTGATGAGGAGAGTGAGACCAGTTCCAAGGCTTAAACTTCTTGGCCCCTCAGGTTTGAAGGTAATCTGGGCTCCAAGTTTGGTTAAGAGGTCCCTACCAAGTAGGGGAACTGGGCATTCAGGAAGGTACAGAAATTCATGGATTACATCATGGCCTCCTAGTTGACAAGTTCTCACCTCGCAAAAAGGTCATTGGCTAGACTGGTCTCCAGTTGCTCCTATAATATTAGTGGTTTTCCCACTAAAGGGAGCAATAAGAGTTGTGACCACAGAATATTCAGCACCAGTGTCTACCATGAAAGTCATTGGCTGGCCCCTGACTTTTAGTTTGACCATAGGCTCATGGGGGCCAAGTTCCAGTGGGCCTGGCCACTCCTATTTGGAGGTGAGTCCCACCAACCTGATCAGATGGTCTTGGGGCTCAGGTTGGTATTTCCTTTTGGGGAAGTTCCCTTCATATGCCCAATTCTTTTGGGGGCACTCATTTTTCCAGTGCCCACTTTCTTTGCAGTAGGCACATTGGTCTCTGTCCAGGGCATCTTCTTTACTGTGGTCCCCCCTTTTTGAGGTGGCCCTCCTTGTCTGGTGGGGTCACAATTTCCTAAAGCCACTGCCAGCAGAGAGGCTTGATGTTTCATGTGCTTCTTGGCCTCTCATTTGGTGGCCTTGTCCCAACTGATGAACAGTTTATTGGCATACTCAAGGAGTTGAGAGATGTTCATTCCTGTGACCCCTTCTAACTTTTGGAGCTTCCACTTAATGTCCAATGCCTGTGCAACAAAGGCAGCATTCACTATCCTCTGGTTTTCTGGTGCTTCTGGGTCGAATGGGCTGTAGATTTTGAAGGCTTCACAAAGCCACTCATCGAAATCTCTTGGAGATTCTTCAGGCTTTTGAGTGACTAAGTTCTTCTTTGACATGTTTGTGGGTCATTTTATCCGTTCTCAGACTCCTCGGAGGAGTGCTTCCTGATATTGTTGGAGGGCAGTCTGCCCCTGATTGGTATTGAAGTCCCTGTTCAGTTGGGCCTCTGATGCCACCTCTCATGCCCAATCTTCTGGGTTTAAGATGCCAGCAGGGGCCTGCTCTTGCAGCAACTTTCAGGATATCATCAAAATCCCTTTTCTCTCCTCTATATTAAACAAAGTCAGGAGGTGTAGGTGGCAGTCATCCCAAGTGGGAAAATGGGTTTGGAAAATGGACTCCATGAGATCAATAATGGCTTGGGGCTTCTGCAAGTAGTAAGGGATGTGGTGCTTCCAGTTTAAGAGGTTTGTATTTGTAAAAGGCTGGTAATACAAAGCAGTCCTCTCAGGTCAGATGGTCCCATCCTCACTGATCTGGGCTGGATCCTGTGTTTCATGGAAGGACATCTGTAATGTAGGTTGTGCAGACCAGAACTTTCTCACTACAAGGGTTCTGGGGCTTTCTCCAGAGGGGGCCAATTGTTCCAGATGGACCAAAGGTGGGGCATTTCTGGGAGATCAGCCTACACTCCCAGGCTGGGGGAGGAGGCTAGAGCAGCCAGAGCATATGGTGGGGGTGGTGGGGGTCGTAGGTCTTCTTCCGAGGGTCCTTGATGTATGACCAATTTCTGTGTTCATTTATTGTGCCACTAAGACCCTGCTTTATCCCTTTTTCCCAATGCAGAATTGAACCCAAGGTGGCAGAGTCTGGGCTATTTCTAACCAGGAGTTGATGTGTGGAAACTGATTCACATAACTGGGAGTTCCCGTGACAACCAGCCACACTGCACAGACCTTGGCTACATCCAGGGTCCCTTCTGAGGGCCAGTCAAGGTTAAAAGTGAGCCATTCTAATTCACATAAGGTCCAGAGGGTGCCAGGATTCATCCAGACACCATGATATCCAGAAAAGCCCTTCTTAAAATTCTTAAGCATGGAGTTTAAGACAGTGGGTTTTGACTGTGATGAGTCCATATTCTGATTCAGTGGTGCAAGACAGACAAAGGAAGGGGTTGCTGCTTCCAAGGCCACTCAGACACCTGCCTCTCTGCATCTCTCATGGGAACTTTGGCTCATCTTAGCTAAGGCACCTAGGTAGAATTCAGGTTGGCCATTATGCCACATGACAGCCATAGAAAACAGGTTAGGGCCCACTCGGACTCTGTAGCACAGGCCGTGGAGTCACAGACTGGTATGACAGAGGCAAGCCTCTGCCATCCTCATTCACATGCAATCATTCAGAGATTATGCAGTCCCTCCCACTGGGTCTACCCTATCCCAGGATCTCAATATTTGAGATCTTGGTTGTTGATCAGTCTTCCCTTCTGTCCAGAGACAGGCTTGAGGACTTGGCACCTAGGGCCTTACCTTTCTCAAGTCTTCTGGCACTGTTCAGTCTGTCTCCCCACTGAATCAGGCCAGGGTGTGGGGATGTAACCCGTGGGGACTGCCTCAGAAGGAGGTCCCATTAAGAGGATGGGTGGTGCCTACCTCATTCACTCAGAGATGGCCACTGGCTGTGCCCATCAGTCCCAAGCCAGAGGCACAACGGACCTGCTTTGTTGGGAAACCCAAGTGGCACTCAGAGAGGTGGAGGAACAAAGTTTTATTATGCATGGGCCCAGAGGAGTGTCTTGTCTCCAAAGTCTTAGCCCCGAGTTTTGGCTTTCATGAGTTTATATAGGGACTTTACATGGGCAAATTCTTAAGCAAGTGGGCAGGTAGGGTTCACAAAAGTAGACGTGTGAGTTTAGCTTATCTTTCTAAAGCAAAGGGCCTGAGGAGAAGTGGAGGAGAGGACTGTTATCTTCCTAAAGATGTGGATCTATGCTGAGGGGGAGGAGTAATGCTACAGCAAGAGCTGTTATCTTCCTTAAGCTGTTGGTTTCTGCTGAGGGGGAAGTAGGGCCACAGCAATTTCTTCATCAATAGAAAACAATTTCAACTACTTAAAATGCTCTGTGTTCCAACTATTCATCCCTCCCTGTCTCTTCTGAATCCCTGGCAATGACTATCTTTATATCAATATTAACATTTCTTTCATTTACACAAGGTAACAACTACAATATCAATAAATCTACTTTGATTTGTGATTTCACTTCCCCTTATGTTTTTTCATTCCTCAATTTTGAGGGATTTGCAAAGATGTTCACACTGACAGAATCAAGCTGAGAGGGGACTTAGATATCATAAGACAGATTGAATGAATTGTTTCATAGACACTCCTTGTTTTTTGGAATGGGATTTTCCATCTTCATTGTCTTGTCAGTTGTCCAGGGCGTGCCTGAAGAACTGGAGAGTGGGAGTTAGCCAATACTCTTCTTAGATTCAGGGATCAATTGGCAAAAGAATAATACAAAGTTTTATATCTGTGAGAGACATATTTAACAGGTATATTGAGAATTATAGGGACAAATAAAAGGAGTAGAAGAATCATGAATAGAGGAATTACAAATGAGTATATCTATGCTATTTTGGGTAAATAGATTATCATATAATCTCAAAGAGGGCCAAAAAAGGGGGTGTTGATTTCATGAGGCTATATGCCTTGCCTCTTTTGTCCAGACATCTCCAGAGCCCTTGGGAGAGCTTTTGTTTGAGGCAGGGGTTCTTATTCAGTGGTCCATGGAAATAAGAGATTTCAGGAGGTCCTTGAGCATGAATTGAAAAACATCAACTTGATTAGATGTCCAAAATGATATGTGTGTTGTTTTGTTAAATACTACACCACATTTTAATGTTCTTATTCAAGATCAACAGAATTCTGTACATTGTTACATCTTTAAAAAATAAAATTTAACTTTATCTTTCATATATTTTTGATGTATTGGATTATTATTTAAAATGTTAAGAAAGAGGCACATATGTATAGTACATATCATGGTTTTTTTTAGTAACTGTATTTCAATATAATTAACTGATTTCCTTTGTAATTTTTTTATGCATTTAAAAACATTCTTGTGGGAACATATAGGTACAGGTGTGATATATTTATTAAATAATACGTATTATAGAGTGGACATAGTATGATTTTTCTTTAGATGTATCATGTTCTGAGCACAGTGGATAACTGTCTGCAATAAAATTTGTAAGGATGATGGAGATGGTTTTATGATATCGTGAGAAAACTTGAATTTTTAAATGTTTGCTGAAAATGATCATTTGAACAGATGTTTAACAATGTTAGGTTATCAAGTATTGAAATTTTGGGAAACTTGTAAAATGTGATTTTGAATGATCCTAAAATTTAGTTAAAGACATGCTGATATTGAGTGTCATAAAACTATCTGGTGCTACATTCTAAGAAGGGGTCTATGGTTTTCACCTGACTGGCAAAGGGGTCTGTGAAGCAAAACAGGTTAGGAATCCTTGATTTGAGGCTCTATTTACTGTGACAGTTAGTGAAATCTACGTGAAACCTGCATAAATGTAACCACCAGAATGAACTCACAACTCACTTTGAAATGTCTTAGCAATAAAACCTTTTTTTCTGTTAATATTTTTTCCCTTTAGTCAAGCTTTTTCCACATGCATCACTGGTTAGTGCTTGGTAGTAATACCTTGGTGCCTGGGAGGCTCATCCCTGTGAGTCACACCCAACATCCAGAGGAAGGGAAGGAGTTCATTTGCTGAACTTGGCTTAGATAAAGGCAACATTCCAGTACGAGGAGGTTTTCAGGAGGTAACCAAGCATGCATTATAATCAGGCTAAGTTTGATTTTTACAATAATAAGGTACATAGCTTCAAGCAATAAGATAGATGGCCTGGAATATCAGCCTCTTTTCTTTTGTTAGGCATCATTGCATATTACAGAGATTTTTGGCATTTTATTTTAGAAAGTAACACGACTTACAAAGGATGGAAGTTTAATATTTTGTTAGCTACTGTGTGGGATTCTATCTATTGAGAAAACATGCCTATGAAAACATAAATACATTCATACCTCATAGAAGTATGCTTTAGGTGTATTTCCCCATATATCACCCCACAATCAACACCCTGTATAGTTATATATCTTTGTTATAAATCATGAAATAACATTTTTATATTTGCATTCTTAACCCAATCCTTGGCCACCCCAGATTTCACTGAGTTACATAGTCACCAGTTTTATCATCTTGCTTTTCTTCTAGCATCATGGATGGCACAAAACTTCTCATTTCAGCCACATTCACATTCACAATTCAGTGCTGTTAATTACACTCATATCATTGTACAATCATCACCTCTGTCCATTTCCAAACTGTTACAATCAACCTAATTATAAATTCTGCACAGATAAAACATTGGCTCAATATTCTCTCATCCCCTATATCTTATGGAAACCTATCTTTCTAAATATAGAGTTATTTCATCTGCAAATAGTGGAAATTTTACTTCTTCCTCTCCAATTTAGATATCATTTTATTATTTATTTTGCCTAAGTGATTTAACAATACCTTTTTTTTGTAATAAAGACACTGCTTTTATTTAGTTTGATATATTTCTTTACAGAATGCAGAAAATACATCTTAAAATCATATAGAAGGAAGTAAAAACACATCAGTGGTTGGTGAACACTTGAAAGTGAGATTGGCTCTCCATTTCACAGAGTCCAGCAGCCACCACCAGCCTGGTGCTCAGGGTGTGACAGTGGGCATCCTTGTCTTGTTCCAGATCTTAGAGAGAAAGCCTTAATTTTGGACTGCTGTACACAGCAGTGGTGTTACTTCAATTTACAATAATTTATTGTTCTGTGCCACCTCTTGCAGCCCGCAGTGGCCACTCTCTTTTTGCTTCTATAGAGCTGTTTTTTCAGTGGAAGTAGGGAGAATCAGATGAATACAAGACAAAGCATCTGCTTTTTGATTTCTAGGCAAGGTTGTTTCTGTGACACAAACCATTTTTAAATTGATTAAAATGATGATTAACAACAGTATACTTTTATGTAATAGTATGCTGAAATATTGTTAAATTTCTAGGAATTTTATACAATCTTTAAGAATTCATATGAATATTTTATGCATACACTTTGATTGAGGGTTACAGAAAAACTTTTTGATTTTATAATAGTTTCTAAATATTTTCTTTTTAACTCATAACATATTAAATGAACTTAACCATTGCATTACTTTATTTTTCACTTTTACATCTTTATCATGATTACATTAATTAGCAGGTATTTTATTTTAGCAGTACAGGAAAAACTACTTTTCCATTATTTTATGAAAATGTAAGATTTCCAAAGGAGTTAAGATTACTTTTTCACCTATCACCAATTTAATATGCAGGTTGAGGTAATCTCTGACAGGTTTTGCTGTTATGAAGTTATTTTTTGTTATTTTTATCAATTCAGTTTCTGTTTAATAATGATTTTCAGGAATTAGCCATTTAAATATTTCAGTTTAAACATTGCTTCTATAAACTTCTTATAACTATGCCTAACCACTTAGCTTAATACAAATTTCACCTTCACAAAACACATTCCCTTATTAATGCTACTTTCTGAAATACTTTCTACAAGTTTTTTCCTGCATACTTCCATTCTGCTTTCATGAAGACAAGTCATTTTATGTCAGGATTAAACACACTCCTTTAAACAAACATCAAATTTTAGCACTTCCACCAACATTTTATTTATTCTTATATTCATTTAATTTCCATGTCTCATTCTGTATTTTGAAGAAAAATAAAATATTCATTTCAATTTAGGAGTAAACAGGCTAGCACAAAAAGAGTTAAGAGACACCAACAGAAACATAAAGCTCATTAATTTGATTTATAATTCTTACTACTTTGGTATGGCTGTTTCTAAACTTTTCATTATTTCATGTTAACTGCGGTTAAGATTTTAAATTTGAATCAGTATTGCCTGTAATATGCAAGCTTGTTCTTCAAAACACTTTTATTAGTAATCAACAACCAGTTAGGAATATTTGAGTAATATAAATGCAGTTAAGCACCAATTCAGCAGTTAAGATAGACATTTAAAACATGTATTTTCAGTTATTACTCTTGACAGACTTAAAGTCCAAGAGTAAGCTAAAGGATTACTTGTAAGGGGTGAGTAATTGTAGGTTTGATACTTTGTAAGGCATCATGAGGGACAGGATATTGGGTTTTGAATGAGATGTGCGTAGGATTTTTGAGTTGAACCATGACTGGTTTGTGATGGGCAGCAATGATAGGAATTTCAGTATTCCAGATTTCCAGATTGACAGAGTTTGATGGAAAAAGGGGGAGCAGAGGGTGGGTTGGGGATAAGTTTGTTAGAGAAAGAAGGAAGATGCCATGTGGGCTTTGAGGTGAAGGAATGAGTATTTGTGTTTTGAGGCTGGTTAAAATGTTTTTTCAGAAATTGGAGTTGGACAGTGGGGGAGCACTAAAAATGAGTGGGTGACCAGGTGGCTTTCTAGTGAGCACAGAAAAAGAGGGATTGTGAATGGTTGTGAAACTATTTCATCTACCACCACTATTGAGATTGAAGAGTGGGTTAAGGGTGTGGGGAATTTGGGTAGTGGAGTGTAAGTGGCTCCCATGGTAATAAGAAATGAATTTGCCATACCTGTCACCATCAGAGTTGCCCATAGTGCTTTGGAGTGGGCATGGGGCCTAGGAAGACACTGGGCACCTTTAATCATCTGTTGTCAGTCCCAGAAAGTATGGCAGGGTGAAGCTGTGGTTTGGGTCTGACTGAGTAACTGATGTCCTCTTGCCTTAAGAGACCTGGGGACAATTGGACTTCCAGTGGATTTCTTGCTTACACAATAGCCATGGACCTGGAGGTGTGGTTTGAGGCACTGCTTGGCCCAGTACACAGTCTTTTAACATTTGAAGCATGGCCCCAGTGGGTTCTTTCCCACCTACCTGGAGTGGGGTGGGTGTTGGGAACTATGGAGGGTGGAGGCAAGTAGCAGGTAGGCTCATTTATGTGATTTGTTTTCAGCTTCTTCACTTTGCCTTTCCCATTGGTTTTGTTCTACACCCTGATTGTTAAAAACTCTAAAGGCTAGGATTACAATCTCTGTCTCACTAGTTGGGTACCTGCTTCTGATCTCTGGAGCTTTTGATGAATTTTAGGGGCTGACTGGAAGATAAAATGCATGTAAAGGAGGAGGTTGTCCTCCAGTGAGTCTGGGTTTGGATTGGTATAACACACGAGGGCATCCCATAGCCTTGCCAGGAAGCAGGGTTTTTGACAGCCTTTTTTGAGATTTCTTTGAGTCTATCATAATTTACAGCATTTTTAGTGGCGACTTGTAGTCCCACAAGTATGCAAGTTATCATGTGGTTGCAGGACTGGTGGACAGATTTTCCCTCCTGATAATTCCAGCTAGGTTCCTTCTGGTGGCTCTGACAGGGCTATGGATAGTGTCCTGTCAGTTTGGGGTATCTGCATGGGTCTGGCCTGCAAGCCAAGCACATTCCTATTCTTCTGGGAATATACAGATGGAAAGAATGATATAGAGTTCTCACCAAGTAAGGTTATAAGAGACAGTTAGGTACTGAAATACTTTGATAAAATGATAAGGATAAGAGAAATAGGATCTGAGACTGAGTTTAATCTGGGAGAAATCAGAGAGGGAAAAGGGAATGTGGGCATGTTTGGGCTTTGGTGATTCTTATTTGGAAGCGGAGTTGGGGGTCAGGGGAATTTATGGATGAAGGTGAAAAGCAGAGGGGGCAGAGGGGCCCAGAGCAGTAGACAGAGGGCATGTATATGAAAGGGGAATACAGTCATCCAGTGGATCAAAGGATGTTTCTAACAGGCTTCTGGAAGGGAGTGAGGTATTTTTTGGGAGGCAGGATTGGAGAAGGAGAACTGACAACTCACAGAAGGAGGGACACCTGCACACTCAAAAAAGGCTTGGACATAAGAGATCTCACTACACTTTTTAAGCTTTGACAATAATTGTTGAGGTCTGTAAGAATTTAGGTGTCTAAGGTCCTGTTTTTTTGGCCAGATGGATTTATTGCTGAGTGGGTAATGAGGCCAGGCAGTGATACAGTAAAAGATGAGCCTTTTTGGCTAGAGAGCAAATTCAAGAGTGAGGTCTTTAAGTCTTTGGAAGAAACACGCAGGGGGTTATTTTAGGGGGTGGATTGGCTGTTGTCGACGAGATTATGGAGATTCCATCAAGTTCCTGAGATGCTGACAGATCACAGGCACATCCCATGCTCTGTCCCATCAGGCCAGATGCAGAGCAAAGGACCAGAGGGAGGCATCCCCCCATCTAGTCACTCATCAAAACAGAGGGTCCAGGACCTGAGGCAGCCCTCTACCTGGTACCAGGGTTTCTGAGATAGCAAAAGTTGTCCTGGACAATGGAGAACATAACAGAACAGAACAGAACAGAACAGAAGAGGGTGCTGGACAGGTGGATAAAAGTGTGACGCTCCTTACCCAGTTTTTTGTGAATTGCCCTGGACAACTGAGAACAAAGAAATGTGTCAGCCTGAAAAATTGCCAGTGTGGATGGAAAAGGGACAAGACAAGTGGGCTCCTTTAATCTCAGCTCCTCGGTTTCAGCACCAAAATGTTAGGCTCAGAGGGAAGCCAAGGAAGGGAGGCATTTAAGAAATCAGGCTGGGATCTAAGGTTAGTTTAAACAAAGCCTTTAATGAGAGAGAGCTTAGCAGGCAGGCTGAGTCTAGAATAGACACCAGCAGCAAAGAGGGGGTGAAAAGAGTTTTTATAACTTGTTCTGGGGCTAGACTACAAAAGGTTAGGTTGTGATTGTTTATGGTTTTGCAGTTTTAAGGTCAGGGTAAGATAACTCATATCGGCTTTGTAGTTCCATCCATGTCCCTCGAGTGTGGGTTGTTCCTTTCCTATTGATGGGAATGTTTAGGGAGGGAACAGAGGCAGGGCTCTGGTTATGTATCAATTAAGAATGTGCAGCTGCAGGGAGGGGGGATGAAGAGAGAGGGCCAGGACAGGAGTCCTGGGACTAACAATATTTTATTGAGGACTTTTACATATAAGTTCATTAGAAAGATTGTTCTGTAATTTTCTTTTCTTGTAGCATCTTTATGTACCTCTGGACTTAGGGTGAGGTTGACATCATAGAATGAGTTAGATAAAGTTCCCTCCTCTTCAATTTTCTAGAAGTGTTTGAGCAGGATTGGTGTTTGTTCTTTTCAGAAACATTCGTAAAATTCAACTGTGAAGCCATCTGCTTTTGGACTTTTTTTGTTGGGAGGTTCTTCATAACTGCTGCAATCTCATTAATGGTGATTGGTCATTTGAGGTCTTCTATTTCTTCTTTCATCAGTGCTGACTACTCATGTGATTCTAGAAATTAATTTTCCAAATTACTGACATGAATTTTTCCTGGGATCCTCTTAGAATACTCCTTATTTTTGCGGGGTCAGTGGTGATAAACCCTCTCTCATATCTGATTTTGTTTATTTGCATCTTCTCTGTTTTTTCCTCATTATTCTAGCTAAGTGTTTGCCATTTTTATTAATCATCTCAAAATATCAGTTATTGATTTTAATACTCTATTTTTTATTTCTCAATTTCATTTAATTCTACTCTAATCTTTGTTATTTCTTGCCATCAGCTTGTTTTGCATAGTTGTTTGTCGTTTTTCTAATTACTCCAGATGTAAGGTTTTTGATTTTTCTTTTCTTCTTGTATACTGTAGGCATTTGAGGCCATAAATTTCCCTCTCAGCACCACCTTCCTTACTTCAAATACGTTTTTTTTTTAATATCTCACCAATCTTTTATTTCAGTTGTAATACAAGGCATCCATTTGATCTATTTCTTAATTCCTTTGCCCCACAATACATAAAAATTTTTAATTGATTCAGATACTTGTGATTTCCATGTTTCTGTTACAATTTGTGTCAATTACACTTGCTGTCTCTCTAGTTTAACACTTCACCTCCACACAGTGCCTAAGAAAGCCCTGCCACCTATTATTACTCCTCAAAGAACACTTCCTGCAATAAAGCATGAATCTCAATATATAATGGAGGACAATTTCCTGTCCAGATACCTTACCTACATGCTGTTCTAGGTTTTCCTGAATTTTCCTGATTCAAAATAGCTATTCTAAATAAAGCTATTTTACTTGTACATATCGTT